>JAEQBH010007754.1:0-124109 GCA_016808115.1 Tetrastigma voinierianum | reverse complement strand
GTGTCACGTGTCAAACTCAATCACGATGGCACCAGGCTCAAGGTGGGACCCACGATGACACATGGCATGATGCCATTGGATACAAAAGTCAAAAGAATGGGAAGAAGGACAAAATTGTAATTTTGGAAATTGTTGATTAATGAGACAAGACATGAATAGTGGTCTTCTTCTTCAAAATGAAAGCCAAAATGTGCAGAGAGCAAAAACGTGTTGCAGTGAGTGAGGGTTTTGATATTTTTAGAGAGAGAAGGTGCCACTTCTCTCTAAGATCTCGGGTGATCGGACCGTCGGAATTCTTCGGGCCGAGAAGGAAAGCTGTTCTACACGGCGAGGGCAACGCGTGGGCACTGGTTTCTTGGAGTTTCGACAAACTCCGTGAGGTAGGAGTTTTATCCTACTTGAAGTTATACTTTGTTTAAGTGTTTTGTTGATGTTTTGGGTTGGTTTGAGGCCGTGAGGGTCCGTTTGATTGGTCCCAAATCTTGGAACCGAGGTGTGGAAGTTTTAGAAACCCATTTGGACAGTCTGTGATTGTCCACAGACTGTTTGGGTTGTTCATGGTATAATTTGTGCTATAAATGGTATTGTGGTGTGTATAAGGCCGGAAATGACCATGGATTTCGGGTTCACGATGTGGAACCGATGTTGGATGATTGGCCGTGAACAGTAACCTGAGGGTTTCACTATTCACATGAATAGTATTCACGAATTATTATTGTGAGAAAATGTGTTCGGTTGGGTGATTTAAATAGAATTGCTTGTGTTTGTTAATTAGCCCATATGAGCTAATTCTTGGTGTAATGGATTGTGAATTTGCATAAGATGTTTGTGTGGATTAATCATGTTAGTGAATATCATGATGATATATTTGCATGTGTTGTATAATTGTGTGAAATGGCATAATGCATTTCATATGCACCGGGGTAACCTAGAAACTAGGTGTGAGTGCATGACACGAATTTTCCGAAAAACGAACATGGTTGCGAAAGGAATTTCATAGGATGATTTTCCAGAGAATGGGGTTGGGAGACGGTCAGCGGATCATTTGGATGAGGACCATGGCTGTTCGGGAAGTTCTCGGCATTTAAGCCTCGGAGAACAGTCCGTATTTTCTGGAGCGATCGGTAGTTTATTTTCTAGAACAACAAGCTTTGTTTTGAAAATGATGTTTTTCTCATACATGGCTTAGGCAGGTGTGAGGGAGTCGGTGAGGACTCGAGACATGGGTTGGTCATGTAGACATTCAAGTAGGATCACACATTTACTTGAATGTGTGTTTACATAGGAGCATTGCATATGCACTTAGGTGGAGAGTATCCCATTTAGGGTGATTCGCTCTTGACGTTAGGCTCGCGCGTCGAGGAATTATATTATTTCAGGTACGGGGGAGCGCACGGGTGACGAGCGCTCATCCTAGAGGCCGATGCGAGAAAACCGGGTTGGCCCAACTTTGGTGTTTAGTTGGATACATGTATTGTTAAATTCTAGAATTTTAATATATGTTGTATAAGAATGGTGTGCTCTTGAGTTATGTAAATAGTTGATGTAAGGATTTGATGAGTATTGTGTATGGGCCAAGGGGGCCGTTTACCTCATATTATGTCTTATGATGTTGATTGGGACAGGTTGGAATTTTCGGGTGAGCTCGATGCAGGAGACTACTGCTGGAGATTTTCATGAGTCGTGTCGGGTTGCAGACATTCCGTAATATTCCGGTTGTTGGCCGGGCGGTTAAGCGACGCCCGGTTTTGGGCGTCACAACATGTGTCGGCTAAGGTGCTTGATTACCTTGGGAGCTCGGTGGGTGTAGTTATAATTTTAGTCCTAATACCAACTTCCCACGACTTGGTATCGAGCTAAGGTAGCAGTGCAGCAGGGCTGGTGGGTGTAGTTATAAGTGTAGTCACGATACCGACTTCTAACTTGGTATCGGAGCTTAGGTATACGAATGCTGGGGAGCTCGGGTTGGGTATCCATCGCCATGGTGTGGCTCGATGTAGGTTTAGGTATGTGAGATTACTAGGAAGGCCTGAAACAAAAATAAGAACCTTGCATGTGTGTTTTGTGTGTGATCATGTGAATTGATGAATTGTTGTGTGAATGGTGTGCATAACATGATTTGTTATGTGTTTGTGAGTGATTGTGTGCTTAGTGATTGCATTGATGTGTTAGAAATTTTTTGGAGTTTCACAGGTGAGTAAAACGGAAAAGGAAAATAAATGAAATAAATTATAATAAATTTATTTGGTTTTATAGGATAATGAAATAAAATTTTAATAAATTTTATTTGGTTGAGTGTGAAGAACAAGAAGGTTTGAAGAAATTTGGACAAAAATGGTCAAATTAAATGAAAGAAAAGAAAAATTAGATGAAGAAAATCATTTTCTAAGGTTTCTGAGGTGTAAAGCGAAGAAAAGATGAATAAAATAAATTTTAATAAGTTTATTTGGTATTCTGGAAAAGGAGAAAAAAAAAAGGGTATATATTTTTTTTGGTATTTTCCAGTAGTTGGAAATGTGAAAAAAAAAAGTGAAAAAAGCGAAAAAAATGGTGCGAGGCCCGATTTGAAATTTCTTGCCCGATTGTATTATGACCCTAGTCTTGTAGGCAACAAATTGTATTACGAGAGATGGGTTTAATGGCTAGTGGGTTCATTGTATTGCAATAAAGGATTGTATTCGTAACATGGGTGTGCGAGTGGGTTGGAATTGTATTGCAATCTGATTAGTGTATTGTGTGTGAGAGGCGGGCAGAAGGGTGATGGGAATTGTGTATTGCAACAGGTGTAGTTAGGTGAGGACGTATTGCAACACAACCGATTGTATTTAATGGGTGTCGATTAAAAGTAGAGTATATTATGACATGAAAGAGCTTGGCTGGTGAGGTGGTGTCACAATACACTTAGTGTATTGTGACAGGAGCAGAGGCTTGTTGGCTGGGGAATTGTATTCTGATACACGGAGTGTGTGGCGAGAAGAGGTGAGGCTGCTGGGCATTTAATATTCTGTCTATCAAAGTGTATTGTGTGAAGCGATGTGTATTGTGACTCGATCACGCTATTTACGAGTCCTTTGTTTGGACTCTTGTTCAGCGACTACTTTATTCACGATGTTTTGAATTTTTTTTGAAAAATCAAATCAACATGAGTTCAAAAATTTTAAAATGAAATTTTCAAAAAATAAATTTTTGATGTTAAATATGATTTGATATATTGAATAAATTGTCTAGGCATTGTAGGAATCTGGGGACTTATGATCATCGGGTTATCGGTAATGGCCTTAGCCGGGTTATTATACCCGACACGGTCTTGGAGTTGTGTGAGGTTACATATGCACGTGGTTGGATGCGTATGTGCGTGGAATTTCGGGACGAAATTCTTTTAAGGATGGGAGAATGTGAAACCCCGAGAAAATCCAATTTTCTCATAAAGAGCAAAATCGTAATTTCGGTAAAAATTCGAAAATTTTCTAGATCTTGGATGAAGCGGCTTGATTTCATAGTTGGAATCGTCTCGCGGGAAATCTGGCTACCACGTCGATTTTCCGTCGAGTCGGGGCGACGGTACCGCGTTTTCGAGGGGAAATGAGCGTCGTGAATGATACATGGCGAAATTTGAGTGGCACACGATTATTACGTGTCGAAAACTCAGTCTTTGATCGAAGCGGGGCTCAAGGTGGGACCACGATGACACATGGCATGATGCCATTAGATAGAAAAGTCAAAGAATGGGAAGAAGGACAAGAAGTGTAATTTTAGAAATTGTTAGTGTGAAAAAGACATGAATAGTGGTCTTTTCCTTCAAAATGAAAGCCAAAATGTGGGAAGGTAACGTGTTGCGGTGGTGAGGTTTGATATTTTGGAGAAGGTGCCGCTTCTCTCTAAGATCGGGCGATCGGACCAGTAGTGCTTAGGCAGAAGGAAAGAGTTCTACGGCGAGGGACCTTGCGTGGGCACTGGTTTCTTGGAGTTTCGACAAACTCCGAGAGGTAGGGGTTTTATCCTGGGGACACTTTGTTTAAGTGCTTTGTTGATGTTTTGGGTTGGTTTGAGGTAGTGAGGGCCGTTTGGTCTGTCGATCAGCGGCTGTGAGTGTGAAAATTTTGGGACTGATTGGACGGTCAGTGATAGTTTAGGGACTGATTTGGGTGTTTGTGTCATAATTATATAATAATTGTGTTTTTGGTGATGGAGACCGGAAATGGATGTGGAATTTGGTTCATAAAAGAAGAATCGAGGTTGGATAGGTGGGCTGCCCGGAGCCGTGCTCTGTTTTGGGGCCCAGTAAAAGCAGTCCGGGTTGTGTGAAATGGACAACGTCCATGTGTTGGGTGCTTGAAATTGATGAAATGAATGAAGCGATTTGTGTGAGAATGGATAGGTCAGTATAAGCTTGATGTGTTAACATGATGTCTGATTATATGGAATAATTGTGTGTATGTTTCCATTGGAGATGAAATTGTGATTTGCTCAATTATATGAATATGTTGTGTTTTGCGAAACCATTGGAGATGATATTATAGATTGCTGAAGTGAGCGCTACTTTGAGGAGTTGGTTCATCAAAGAAATTAATAGGTTAATGCTTGAAGTGTTAACATGATGTCTGATTATATTTCTTTGAATATAATTATGTGTGTAAACGGAGTGGAGATGAGATTTGTGATTTGCTCAAGTAGGCTAATTTGGGTGATGGTTGATATTGTTAGATGCATAGTGTGATTGTAAAAATTGATAATATATCTGAATTTGATATATTGGTATGAAAATGGTTGAAAAAGCATAATGCATTTCATATGCAGGAGTAACCTAAATTAGGTGTGAGTGCATGACAAATTTTCTGAAAAAACGAACATGGTTGCGAAAGGAATTTCATAGGATGATTTTCAAAAATTCAGGGTTGGAGACGATTCAACGAGATCATTTCGGATGAGGACCATGAATGTTTTAGAAGTTCTCGGCACATTAGCCTCGGAGGGTAGTCCCAGTATTTTATCGACATTCGGTAGTTTGTTTCCGAACAACAAAGCTTAGAACTTTTTGAAAATGATGTTTTTTCTCATACATGGCTTGGGCGGGTGTGGGGGAGTCGGTGAGGGATCGCGGGGCATGGGTTGGTCATGTAGACATTCCAAGTAGGGATCTGCATTTACTTGAATGTGTGTTTACATAGGAGGGTGCATATGCATGGGTGGAGGAAGTAACCCATTTAGGGTGATTCCACTAATGAGCATTAGCTCACCCCGTCGTGGGAATTTATTATTTCAGGTGCAGGGAGCGCACGAGGAGACGGCTCATCCTAGAGGCCGTGCGAAGAAAGCGGGTTATTATTTGGTGTTTGGTGGATACATGTATTGATTCTAGAATTTTTAATATATATTTGTATAAGAAGTGAATTATTAACTCTTAGTTATGTAAATAGTTGATGTAAAAATTTGATGAGTGTGTAGTATAAGGCCCCAGTGAGAGGTTTTACTCATATTATGTCTTATGATGTTGATTAGGACAGGTTGGAGTACCTCGGGTAGAGCTCCGTGAGGGCTGCGATTTTCGTGGTAGTGTCGGGTTACAGACATTCATGTGGGTTGATGGGAATTCAGAAGGGTGTCCCAGGTTTGGGGGCGTCACAAAGTGTATAGCGCCTTATTCTCATTCTAGAGGGACAAACGTGAAGTGCCACGCTATGGTTATGTGCAACCCGAGTTAATGTTCGGAAGAAATTGCGGGATCGCTTGTTCGGCCCTTATGGAATGGACATTGGAACAACGGAATGAATTGACCATCCGCGATAACTTCGAGTATTTTAGAGTCATATGAGCTTGACGTAGAAAGCGAGTAAATCCAATTGGACCGAGTCAAATTCCTAGATAGTGTTAGGGCATAGAGTGTGGACCTTTAGTATCGATCACCTCGTCGAAAGTCTGCATACATGGGCGATCCTTTACCAGCTTTGTTTCCCCGGTCGACTAATACATACATCAGGGCTGATCATAGCTAATGTGATACATTTAGTCCTTTTCATTTGTATTCTGGTGTGTCATTCCAAGGATGGATCCCTATGCTATTTCCTTTGCCGTGAGCCACCATTTCTAGGTTGTTAAAGGCGTTACCACGTTTTCAACAAGCTGGCCCGGCTTTTGTGCGTTGCGGCTCTGGCGTCCCCTACCCTTGTTGCCTTTGCTCTCAAGTTTGTTGCTTCAAAATCAGTTGAAAAAAAAAGATTAGTTGTATAAGTTTGCTTCCAAGTCACAAGTGTCCATGGCAAACAAAAGAGTCAACCTCACGCACACAAGCCAGATAGTTTTTGGCCATGCCTTGCCTACCCTGTGTTAGATGAGAGCGTGAGGAATGAGATTTAGTCTTTGAATTGGGAAAGCCATGCTAGGAAAGACAAGGCTAAAGAAAGTTACAAGCTTAGTACACTATAGCTTTGTCTTGCTTCAACGCATAATGTATTTATTTATAAAAATAAAATAGAAGAAGCTTGCTTTTAAACCCGACTAGATTTTGCGTGTTATTCTTCCGTGTAGTTATAATTAAAGAATAAAGCCACTAGCCCCAGCGAGGCTTACGTAGTGAAAAGGGCTTTATTAGCTCTTCTCTGACCTCTTCAATTGCACAGATTTTCTATGCTTTATTTACTTAATATCGAAACGGGGTTCCTGACAACTTTACCCTACCTACTTGACAAACTTTATTTTTTACTACTTACTCTCTGACCAGTCCTTCTTACGTACTTTTTCGACCAATTATGAAAGAGTTAGAGAGCCTTCTCATATTTTGAATGAAAGCCTTCTTTCTCATTCATGTGTTGATGAGAGAGTGGCTATGTGATTCGCATGCAAAGTAGATTGTGTCGGAATCAACAAAATTTATATCTAAATCCTGTGGTAAACAGAAATGCTGTAGTATAATTAGTCCCCAGGAATTAGAACAGGGATGAGTTTTCTTCGTGAGATAAAGAGTTGTAATTGGATTGAAAATGGTGTTTCCTCATGGATTTGGGATTTTCAAAAGCAGGTGGAGTTTCAATGGTTGGCAAATTGAAAATAAATCGAAATAAAGTATAAAAGAACTCCTTTAAGTCTCGGGCCACTGGGCTTAGGGTTCTAAGTCAACTAACATGTCCTCGGGTCTTTTTCCTCGCGTTGGGAGGATGACTATCAGTCATTTCCCAAATCGGATCTTCATTTAACTAAAACCTAAACCACATAATTTTCCTCTTGAACAATGGCATTTAATGAGCATAAGTGTCCATGACAGTGAGACCACATCTCATAACCCTACCTTATAGTAACTAATAGGAGACAACTAACTGGATATCAGTGGCCAAATACACTTTAGTGCGGACATGCCTAGGAGATTTTAACCTAAGGTGAGAAGCAAGAGCATGACACCCATAAATGCTTACGAAAAGCAAAGAACGACCGACTTGCTAAGCGGCACCCGGTGGCCTTCCTTCAGGATGAGGGGTTTTAGCCGAACATCCCATGATTTGTCATCATCGAGGTGTTGGCTGATGGCATCTGAAAAGTGAAGGAAAGGGAGAAAATCACGCGGCGGGAGGAGAGGAAACTTGGGCATGATTTTATTGAGTGATTGATGGGCGAAAGTTGATTGATGTTACAAGCTTGGTGACTTATATAGATGCTTAGTACGAGGAAATTACAAATGTATAAAGGGACAAAATTACATCAAGAGGTAGATTTATGCAAAACCATGCAGGTCAAAAAGCGATCAACAGAGTGCGGGGGAGCTTGGTGTTGCGAAATTTCGCGGGTTGCGAGTGCGGGTTATTAATTTTAGCAACCACCTTGGAAATTCCTTGTCTTCCCTTCTTTTCTGCATTTTGCTCCAAATCTCTGTTGATCATCAAATCTTCGGGTCGGCTCAGTTCATCGTGTTTGAATCAGTTGAAGATAATGAGGTATTTATTTGAAAAACTAAAAATAGCTACAAAATGTGATCGAGTAGCAAAGTGGGGACCTCAATGTATCAATTGGGTTATTTAAGTTGATTAATTACCTGAAAAGAAGTGCCCAAACTGCAATAAACGAAGGGCTCAAAATAGAACTATTTGGAACACTAATCACTATGTGATTGCACCTATACATCTTGATGAACCTTACACAATGGTAGATCATCCATTATTTGATGGCTTACATTACACATAATAAGCGACTCTATTAATCAATTATTCCGGCAAACGTAGGCCACTGAACGCTAAATAAAGGGAGTGCTAAAAGCGCGTACTTCATTTATCGCTCCATTTAAGAAGGGTTTCATAAGTTGAATAAAGTATAAAGGGTCCGAGGTAAAGGCAATTTTGGACAAACACCTGCTGTAACCATGACCAACTTCTGTAGTCATGCTTCTGGAGTTATAAGGCGGTGCGTGAATTTGTTTAACTTTCTTTAAGTCGGATGAACATCCCTTACGACCGTGGGTCGGAACCATCTGCTACCATAGAATGTTATTATTCGGTATATTTCGTTTGAGCCTTGAGATCAGGCTTATGTGTATGCTCAGACCATGGTGGAAACTTTCTCTTTAAGAAAGATTACGCCTTGGATCGAATTTTAGTTCATACTTTTCAAAAGAAGCAAGGCGTTTCTTGATAGCTTTGTTGGTAAAGCTTCTTGAGTCTTGCTTGAATAGCTTTCTGAGCCCGAGAGATGGCGACAGCAGTGCGGAACTTCCAAACCAAAAATGCAACATGAGAGAGGAGCTTTTATGTTAAGCGATAGTAAAGAATTGGGAATATCTTGTGGTCGATCGGAGGTCTTGTGTCATTGGAACTAGGAAATCATCTTACCTTGATCCATCTTTGTGCAAAACATAACAAAATTATGGAGCCGGTGACATAATAGAATTTGTTGAGAAGAAAACCCTAGCTACAAGCACTCCGCCCCCAAAAGCGGGACCGAGACAGCAACCGGGATATCGAGGGACGTGCGTGCGAGAGGAGGTCGTGCCCTCTTAGTTTACCACCCTACCTGTTAATGGACTACGAGAGGGGGTAGCGGCAGAGCCAGGCCTAGCTTGACTTGAGAGGAGGGAATGGTTGTGATACTTTCTTGAAATCGACTACCTACTACTCTATAATATATGGTGTTGATTCACTAACCCTACTTATTAAGCTTTCGTGCTATCAAGATCGGAGAGACTTTGCAAGAAGGAAGAAATCGCCTAGTCTAACTCTTAGGTCGAAACTAGAGATAATGAATATTGTAAGGAGAAATGGATTTCTTATAAAGAATATGGGATTAGAGCCTAATATAAATTAATAGGATATGCCTATTTTGAAAGAAGTAATTGCACATGAATGCAAATGAATAGGCTCTTGGAGATGGTGTAAACCTGGCTTCTTTACTTCTACTACGATAATACGTTAAGTTCTCATTCCATCTATTCTTCAGGTGGAGTATCTAAATATGAGCCTTGTTCAATTGTACCCACCATATTTCTTTTGTCTCCGTCCTACCTATTTTACCACCCGACACTCTTTTAGGTCAATGAATAGTGCTTGCAATAGAATAGGTACGTCCAGTAAAGATATAAAAAGACAATGCTTGAAAGCAAGGGTATAAAGAGAGCATAACATAGCAAAGTTTCCTTTATCGAACATAAAAGATGGCCTAGTATTGGGCTAGTTGGATATTCTTTTACATAGCCATCAATTAGCCCTAATAGGATAGGCTTGTGTGGGATCGATTAATGTATCTCACTTAACTCCTTATAGTAGTGATTATCCCATGTGAAGATGCGTTCCCGAGTCTCGTAAAATCCATATAATGATTAGCTCAAAGCCCTGCTTCAATCGGTAGTGCTATCATCGTATATATAGAATAGATCACTCCTGTAGGACCTTTTCTATAAACTAGAAATTTCTAAATGTAGGAAAGAAAGGGATGGATGGTTGGGCCATGAGAAGGAAAGACTTGTTATATGCTTGGCACATGCAAGTCGATGATCCTATCCCCATGATGGAATCTCTCTTGAAGGAACTGGATAACTCAAGACAATGTAGGAGTAGGAATTTCAATAAACTCAGATGCAACAACAAAAGCTCCTAAATATCTAACAGCTATAGAAATGGGGCTCTGGGGTTCACGGAAGAGGTAGTAGAAGAGATCGGGGAAAAATAAAAAATCAAGTGATAAATAATTGGCGAGTGTCCACCACAAAAAGGTTTAAACGAAAAAAGATCTTTCTAGAGATTCAATACCTAGGGTTCAAACCTAGCCTTCGATATAAAGTGGAACAAACAGCTTAAGCCCATCGATGAAGGAAAAGATGGTTGCTACGATCCAAGATCAGGCAACACCTTGACTTTTCATCTAGATGGCATGGCTATCTCCATTAGAATCTCTTTTATGAAGAGAGTAGGAATTGGCCAGTCAAATCCTTCCTCTCAGAGGAGTTCCCTTTTCCTTTTTTTCTGCTTTCTTTTTTGGCCTTTATGAGTTTGAGTCTTTTATCTTAAGCATGGGTTTCAAAACTTTAGGTTTAGAGCACGCAAAGCTCTATTAATTAGATAGAATGGATTATATTGATCAGTTCAGGATAAGGGCATGTAGTATAGAATCTCTCTTTCTTTCCTTCGCAAAAGCCCTCCTTGTTATGAGCGAATAGAGGCAGAAATTCATTATAGTAACCAATTAATTCGTCACTAGGGGAATAAGAAATGGACACTTTCGTAAATTTGGTTGTCCTTTATAGTTTTATCGTTAGACTTGTCACCCCTTTTTGCTTTATTTTTACTATTAAATTTATTTTGGTGGTCAACCCTTTGGTCTGTGAAGTCTCTCATGTGTTCTGACCATGTTCAGGTTGCATTTGGGGGGCGAGATAGGTGGCAGGACCATCTTCTTCACAATCACTCTTTGCCATAGTCATTCTTTACTTTGATTATCTAGATAATGTCACCATTTCCCATGGATTAGGATAACTGCCTCATCCGTGAATGATTAGTGCATCTAAATTTTATTAAATAACTATCTACCTAGAATAGAAGCGTTCCATAGGTTATTGGCATGGTTATCTTGATCTCGACCATTCTCTTTTTTATTTTTAATGAAGTGTTTTTCTCTACCTCTTATTTTCCAACGATCTTGACTATGCAGAATCGATAACTAAAAGGGTTGGTAGTCCGATTATTAGCATAATAAAGTACTGAATTTCTTTGCTTCTAATAGTTTTTATTGTAAGTCAACCCTTGATTCGAATACAATTATTGATTCGTTTTCATTAATATCTCAGAATAATTGGAGTGAGGTTTGATCTTATGTTTTAAATAATTACATTAAAGAGGACCTTCAAACGACCACGATTTCCAATCCTCGCAAAAAGTGGTGTTGCTAACTTGGCGATAAGACCTTGATTAGAGTGGTCGAAGATCGGGAGGAAGGCTTGATCGGAATCTCACGTGTGGTAGCTATTGAACAAACTCACATTCAAGAGTACCTACCTAGAAAAGGAAAAAAAACTCACTACTCATCACTCACACTTATCAAGTTGAGTTTAGTGATACAATATATCGACTTTCGAGTTACTGACTTAATTGAACTTTAATTTTTATTATTTATTAAATTACATTTATACCCTCGTTATATAAATAACCCTAAAAACCCTAGAATTGAGTCAATTTTGAGGTATAATTATTTATTAATTTTTATTAATTCGAGCATTGTCGAGTCGAGTTCGAGTGGCTTCGACTATTTTTGATTGAGTTTGAACTGACATTTAATAAAAGCTACGTCAATTCAAGCTTTGAGTTTTTAATCGAGTCAGCTTTGAGTTTGGCTCACTGTATTGACTCGTGCACCTCTGCATATCAATTGGATATTATTTACTCTTATTAATTTTGGGTGCATATCCAGCGAAAAATACCCTGAGCTTCCACGACTCTATGCGAAAGCATCATATCTATCTATATGACTCAGCGCACATTTGTCACTCTCCATTTAACAAAACCCTCGAGATTTTGTTTTTTGAGCTCCCCAAAAAGCCTTATACCAATTAGATAATGTAATACTTATTAATTCATAATTCTTCTTATTTTTAATAACCTATATGTAGTATTTAGAAAGCACACCTAACAATATCTTTGATAAAGCGATCTGAGACTAAATGACGACTTACAAAAGTTCCATGACACTTTAGTGAGTGTGATACAAAATAGTATGAAATAGACCTATCATGCCTAGCTCAAAGTGGTAGAGTTCTCACCACTTTTAAATAGGCACATGGCATGAGAAGGGGGGGGGGTGGGGGTTAGAGATCGATGGGTTAGAAGCGCCGCTCCTACCTCCATAAAGAGTGCAACCCCTCAAAAATTCCCATAACCCAGACCTGCCTCTTAATTGTATTCATCAACTTAAGTATTGTGCTAAGTTGGGGAGGTTTTAATTGCAAATCTAGTTGACAAATAACTGTATACAAATTATATCTTTTTGGTAAAGTTTGGGACCATTGGTAGTTTCTTATTATACTTCACATATAGATGATCTATAGATACAATGTTTGTTACAAACTTGAAAAAAAAAATTTGTTGTGATCTATTAGTTGTTGCATCAAGTGATGCACTTTGAGACCTATAAAGATATGTATCATCCAGAGAATTAGGAAAATTAAACTATAAGAGATATAAGAAGATAAATCATCCTTGTGCAGGACACAAGAGACTGGTCACGTGGTTCGGCCAAGCGTACATTTGCGGGGTTGAGCCCATATGCAAAGGATTCTACTATTTCTCAATTAGGTTACATTTGGTCTTACATGAATAGGCCTTTGCTACTCCAACGCCTTCTTTTACCAAACTCTGGTAGAAACATAGGTGAGATCCTCTCATCCCCAACAACATTTTGGACACCACAGACCCAAATTCTTCCCATAAACTCATTTATACATAAACATAACACTCAATGCCCATAGAAACTTCATCGACCTTTGAATCTTGAACTTCATCCTTGTTTTGATCCAAGTAGGACACCTTGAAAACGTCTTCTAGTCCTTTATATTCTGAGGCTGTATCTCTTTGAATGTTCTCCTTGATTTGGCTTGATCTCAATCCGTGTTTATAAGAAGGTTTCCTTGACTCTTGCACTTTTCGGAAATCTATCTCAATATCCCTGACTATGAGATCCTAATTTATTCATAAAATTCATAATGGAATATCTTCCTCTCATCAATATGATCAGTCTTCTAAGTTTGATTTGAAAAGAGTATCTCTAGTCTTCCTTAATTTGTCTCATAGAATATCAACTCTTGATCTATAGAATATTTGCTCAAAATTTACATTTAGAGACTTAATATGGAAAGTTTTGTCTTCCATCTTAGGATCTTCCCGACTATAGTGATTTTTTATTGTTGAAAACATGTAGGTGAATTTTCCTGAGACCATGACAATAATATCTCATTAATCTCCTTTAACATTCTTTGGCAAAAATAAGCAGTTTAGGAGAACTATATTTTGGAGAGGCTAAGATAGGCAAACCATCATAAGAGGGCCATCGACAAACGATACCTCCAGTAAACAAATGCCACCGTGCTCTGACCATGTCATGCTGCTCATCTGACAAGAACTATTGATGCAGTAAGATAGATGCATTGCGAGTGGGAATTTGAGAAGTAGTTGTAGGAGCGATAAGGGCCTTGGGGTCCAGCAAATGGTGGAGCACTTTTAACACACCTACTCATTATCACATGATTTTGTACATCAATCTCCTCTTTGATCTTGTTGGTCTCTTCCTTTGGGCAGCCAGTCTCTTTGTTGAAGTGAATTTATGTGATGATAATGCTATACAATTATCCATAGTATACGGGCCTACAAGTAATATAGTGGACTCAAGGAGTCCAGGATATCAGGCTCCCTTGAGGTTGAGTTGCTTTAACTATTGAAATTGGGATGATTTCCTCTTATATTTAAAGCTGAGTGAAGAACTCTAAGAATTCTGAGAACAAAATGAATATCTAAAGGAAAACAGGTGGAATTCTCTAAAGGAGCTACTGAGTAAAGGCCCTTAGGATTTTTGATGTAAAATTGATAATCCCCAAATATTAGATGAACTCTCTTACCATCAAGCCAATTGATTTGTGTAAAGGCAGTCTTACAAAGTGTCAGTAACCTCTCAGCTAATGATCATCTTGTGCAGTACTAGGTATATTTGCTTCTCGACCAACCTAGGCCTTGGTGATGCGTGCTTGAAAAGTGACTCAATTATGCCTCATAATTCTTGTTAATATCTCTATTACCCAGTAAATTAAGTTGATTCACCTAGGTCTAACCTTTTACGCACTTCTCAGATCTTGTAACAGAGTCATGAGACATATTGAAGGTGATCGAGAATCAATGTGAATTAGCCATGAGCATGAATCCAATGAGCAATTAGCAACCCATAGACCAAAGAGATAAAAAATCAGCACATTAATATAAGGTTCATATCCAAATTTGTCAGGAAATCTAAATTTCTTGAATTAGAACATCATTAAGAACTAATACAAAATAAGAGAGTGAAAACATGAGAAAATGAGAAGAAGAAACTCTAAAGAGATGATGGTGTAACTAATCCTTGTTTTCCCCTCCTTCAATCTTCAATTCTCCATAATAGTCTCAAGAAACCTCTTAGTTCTTTTAACAAGGTAAAAAAAAATCAACCAAAAGCAAACCTTAAATTGATTCTAAACAAAATGAAGAAACCACAGGAAGTGTGCTCCCCACGAGATTCGAACCCTAAAAACAAATAAATAGAGCTTTATATAGTAGTTTGGGAAAATGAGCCTAAAAAGATGAAATTTGAGATAGCAGTGTCAATTCTTGGCCACGATGTCGCGACATTGCAACTAAATTAAGGACGAAAGTCCAAGAATTTCACTAAATGAAGCAACATACGGTTAAAATGGGTGAGTATTCTAGTGTTGAATGTTGCATTCTTCTCAACTTTAACGTCGCGACCTTTAGTTCTAATGCCATGACATGTCAGTGCTGATCATCCCTGGGTTCATCTTGGATGGCCCGACATCCAGTTTCAATGTCGCAACATGTCAGTACTTGTGCTCCAAGGTGCTTGTTTTCATCTTTGACATGGCTTGATGTCGTGGCATTCCAATGTTGATTTGCCTTTTCCTTGCTTGTTTCTTATACAAATAACGTTTCTTCATCAGCAGTTTTTGCAAATTTTTAAGAGAAATTATGATAAATTTGCATGATCTAGGTGTGAAATTACGCATCAAAAAGCTCATAATCAGCATATAAGACATACTCAAATGTTATAGCAATTTCACAACTAACAAAAAACCCCAGGCACCAACATTTAGCTCGTCGAGAAAAGAAACAAAGTCATTTCCCAAAATCTTATTATCTAAAAAAAAACAACCGAGCTTCATGAAGGTATGCATGATATTCATCTCAAGGTTCGTTCCCCCTAAGAACATGGAGAATACTTCAAGACAATTCCTTCAAAAAATAAGGACCTAACCCTGAGTCAAGCAAATTTAGATCAAGGCCTTTAACTCTGTGTGTGTGTGTGTGGTCTTCCCTAATCCAAACAATTACACAAGTAGATGAGTTTGTAGAATTGAACAAATGCGATGATGATCTCCTTACATTAACCGATTAGGTTCCACTAAGCTTTGGTCATAACAATCTCCTTAATGTGGCGAACTGACTCTTAAGATTGAATAGATTCTCTTTTACGGGCTTATAATGTATGACTTAGGTAAGGAGTAGATGAATAGGCTCACGTACTTACCCAGGAACATTCATGCCATACTTTAAATTCTCATTGATCATCCTTACATGCATTTTCATCTTCACCCATTGAACCAATTTCAAGTAAACTAAGCTTGTTTCATTGCCGTCTTACATCATATGAAACCCACTAAACAACGATGTTTCATCGTCCTTTCAAGGAATCCAAAAAGCTCTTTATTTTTGCACAGGTGGCTGGAGTAGTGCAGCGTCGACCTCATTAAGCTTTTGGAGCTTTTAGGTCAGCTCCAAACCAGTGGTCTTAGGGTGGGTGTTGAGACACCCGGCTGGGCATAATTAATCAGGTAGGGAAGGCTTCAAGGTTAAACAAACTCCCCCTTGATTTATTTATTTTTTCTTTTTGCTTATTTTCTTCTTTTCTTTTCTTTTTATTTTTTCTGTTTTTCTCATTTTTCTTTGTGTATGCTTTATGAGTATCAACATTTATACACATACTTCAATCAATCCTCCCGGCTTTTTCAATTCCATGTCTCCAAACTCACCATAGAAAGTCAACTTGACCTATCATATTCAACATGTTATATTATGGGCAAGTAAGGATTCTTTACTAAAGATTGATTATAGGAAAGAAGGCTATCTATTGCATGTAGCTTTCAAGAGAAAATATCTATATGAAGCTCAATTAGGTGCTATGGACAATTACATAGTTAAAAAGGTGGCAGAAAGCAATCGGTCTAAGGATGGCTGATAGACATTAAAGCGTGATTGTGTATAAAATATGCGATAAAATGTAGTAAGCGCCTATTCGCTGAAATATACGCTTGGAAAGTAATACGAGTGTACAAAATATGCAGAGAGATCGTCCTGTGAAGTGGGGATGTTGAGTATCAAAAAATTAGAGAATACTTCTCTAATATCCAGCAATCAGAAACTAAGTTCAAAAAACAAAAAATTAAACTAAGCTAAACTAATGATAGCTTAATCGAACTAATGAGCTGATACCTTTAAGGGATACCAAGAGAAGATAAGATCCACAGGGTATTTGTTGAGTCAAAGCTGATGCTTATTATATCTAAGCCAAATTTTCATCCTATTATCTCTTTAAAATGCTCTCCAAGGTGACTCTTACCTAATTTAATTATAAGCCTCTCTCGAGGTCAAATAACCTACCAACTAACACTAAGTTTCTTGCTTCTCAACTCAACCCCAAGCATTAGAGATGCTTTAAGCCCTAAGAATCTCACTGCGCCTCCTAATTACAGAAATTTCTACTAAGCTAATTAGGTTGATTCACCTATGTACGAATTCGAGCTCCTTCTCGGATCTCATGTGAGGAACCACTCGCCATATTGAGATTAGTTAGAAATTAATATGTATATAGCAACCAAGCATGAATCGATAGATAGGAAAATTACAGAAACAATAGAAAAGGAAAATTAACAAATAGATATAAGATTCATGTTCAATATACAACGAAAACCTAGATTGAAGTTAAAACATAACAAGGTTTTGGTGCATCCTAAAATTAAGATAAAACTTGAAAAAGGAAAGAAGGAACTCTAATGGTGGAAATTGGTGAGTTCTTAGTCTTCTTCTTCAGTCCTTGAAGTTCTTCTCCCGAAGCTTGAAGGTTGCTGCAAGCCTCCTCTGCAGTCCCAGTGTTGTTGGTTCGAAACGAGAGGGAAGGAAATACAATTAGGTTTTCTCCTTCTAAGATCCAAACCTCCATTCGGGACTACTTGATCTTCCCCCTTTGCCATTCTCTCTTGCTTTCTTTTATAGCCCTCTCCGTGGAAATTCGAAATCAAGCCATTTTAAATTGTTGTTCGACACTTCATTAGACAACTTGGTAAATACGTTGCTCATATTCCGTCGCTTCGTCGTGTCGAACTTGTAACTAGCATCTTTCAATTCTTCAGGTTCCTCGCGACAAGGTGATGCATACATAGCGAACTAGTGGCGTTACTTGTGTATGGGAATTTGTTGATCTTTCTTCCTTTTAAGCTCATTTTAGCATAATCTCTTCCAAATAGTTAACCTAATCATTAAGGAATGAACAATTAGAGCATTAGGACACTTATTCAACATAAAAAAAATACTAAAAATCTAAGTAAAACATAGGGATAACATGAGAATTTAGGATACTCATCACACCCACAAACTTAAATCCTTGTTTTGTCCTCGAAAACAAGTCACACTCCTAAAAACAAAACAACTAGGAATTTACATGAGTATATAAAAAAGTATGATACGAAACAAGTTGAGAGAAAGTTTGGAAATCTTCTAAGAAACATGTTAGCTAAAATGGGATACCAAAGCATTTATCATCTCTAAGGCTAGGCATTCAAATGGTATGATGATCAGAGCAAGTTTTCCCCTGACCCTCGTAGATATTTCATAATGGAACTCAGTGTAAATGATGTTTTAGGTCTCAAATGTAGACTAAGGTTCCTAAAAACTCTTCAACCAAACTCAGCTCACACTTTTGAAAGAAAAGTAACTAAAATGGGATAAGAACGCACCTTCTATTAAATAATTAAAACTAAAAAGTAGACGATATTAGGATTCTAGTAAAGTGTCTATATAACAGGGATCCATTGGCGACTCCCCACCAGTGGGTTAAGGGCATCGGACATTTAGTTCCCCTCGAACTTCACCGCCAACACTCAACTAAAAACCAAAGCACCTACATGTGAGTAAACTCACTTATTTGTTTCCGTTCTTTCTTTTTCACATTTTCGCTTTTGTTTTTCTTTTCTTTCTTTTTCTCTTTTTTTTTTCTTTTTTTTTCTTGGTTTGAGGCACATTGTGATCCTCTTTAGTAAGGTGGTCTCATCGCCATAGAAGTTAAGGTCTCTCTAGGTAAGTTCAATTTGAGAAAAAGAGGTTGGAGCCAAAGTGTACAATTAAGACTTAGTGTGTGTGTGCACGTAGGAGTTTCATTAAAAAAATGATTTCTTGAGAAATAAAGGGACTATTCAAGCCAAGTCTCCCACAACCAAAAGATATACTCAAGTCCTAGATATAAGAAATGCAAAGTTATCTCAAGTTGACTAAGAAAAGAATTTAAGCACAAATCAATGCATTCTCAAAACAATTACTAGACACCAACTCAACTCATATTAGACACAAAACAAATAAAGAAAAGAAGAAAAACACATAAAAAATAACCAATCAACACAAAAACTATAACTAAAATAGGTAGAATTACAAAAGTTGATATTTTAAGAACTTTTAAATTCTTGAATTTAACACACACCCTCCCCTCTCAACTTCAATTACACATTGTCCTCAATATGAAACAAAAGCAAAGAATGGACAATGGTATACAAGGTTGATCAAGTCTCTGGAAGTTGCTCCGATGAATGGCTTGCTTTAGAGGCAAAAGATGTTTGGAGGATTAGACCTTAAGAGATAAGCAGGGGATGGTTGAATATGGTTTTCCTCTTTGGTTCTTTAAGCCTCCCAAGAATGATTGAACTAAAATTTCAAATTTTTAGCTTCCAAAACTAACTTTAGATCTCGAAAACCTGAAATCCCCAAAGAAAGCTAAAACAAGGAAAAATAAATCAATCAAGAAAAATTTATGCAAAACAACTTAAAACTAACTAGAAATGAAAAAGGGAAAAGTAAACTTATTGAGCTTGGATTTGCCTCCCCAAATCTTTGCTTCGTTTTATGTAGAGAGTCGACTTTACTCTACCAACTATGGATATGTTGGTAATTCCCGTCTCATGTTCCTAAGAACCAAAAGTTGTGCTCTAATAGCATCTTGGAGCACGTAAACTCTGAAGATCATTATTTTTTTTAGATTTTCTATTTTTTTTTGTTCACAAGAGTGATTCCCATTTTCTTACTCATTTGAATGGTGCACTCCTCCACCTTGGACATGGGGGTAACTTTCAAAATCTTCAATTTCTCATGCATCTCCATGGAGCCATATCCAGAGCAGTCTTTACAACGTCGTCTTTTATCTTTTCATGCGATTCCATAGAAGTTGGCTCATCTTCCTTCACAACTAAGTCTTTCAATTCCTTGGCATCATATTCCTCTTCTCTTATAGGTTCCTCAAGTGTAGGAAAACTTCTTTGTTGTTCTTCTAAAAGTATCTAAAGTCCATTTGCCAGCTTGCACCTCGATCTCTCAAGTTAAATTTGGTTGAATTTAAAGAGTTGCCCTTGTCTCATTCATGAATTGAACTTGAGAGTTGGCAAATTTAGCATGAAGTCTTTCTAATTCAGCCATGTTTGCCTCTAAATTTGTCATTCTCTCATGTGGAGGTTGAATTTTCTTATTTTGATCAAGAAACCTAGGCAACCCAACTTGAGAGTAATCTATTTCAGCATGAACTCTTTCTAATTTAGCCATGATTTCTTCTAGGCTTGATCTTTGGACTTGTGGAGTTTGAAGAGTGGTGTAGCTTGTATTCCATGAGGTGTTTGGGTGTTGGCTCCATCCAAAACTATGATTGCTCAAGTATGGGGTACCTCCATATTGAGCATAATCCATTGATGCATATGGTTGCCACACTTAAGTTGTCACTCTTCTTTGATGCCGTTTGGCCAATTGCCTCATTCTTAGTTGACTAAGGAAAGCTAATTGATTTGTCAACTCAATGATAGGATCCATTGTGATTTAAACATACAATAAACAACAAAAATCCAAAGTAAAATAGAAAAAGAAAATAAAACAAGACTAAAAAATGTTTAGAAATCTTAAAAGGAAAACGAATTGGTATTGATAGCATAAAACACCTCAATTTCCTAACAACGGCGTTAAAAACTTGTCGCTTTGGCATGGCACGAGGACTTATTAGATCTAAACAATGGCGCCAAAGCGATAGGCATTAGCGTGATTGTGTATAAAATAAGCGATAAAATGTGAAGTAAGCACCCTATTCGTTGCAGAAGTATCGCTTTTCAAGTAATATAGTTGTATGAAATGTACAAAGATCGATCCACAGAGAAATTAGGGATGCTAAGTACCAAAACTAGGATACTTCTCTAATATCCAAAGCGATTAAGCGAGTTTAAAACATGATTAAACTAAACTAAACTATTGAACTGTAAAGCCCAAGGTGGGAAGGTTTGAGTCATTCCTAAAATAGTCACCATTATTTAGAAAATATCTATCTCCTCCCGTCAGGGTCATCCCATACATATACCCATTGTGGGAGGTTACATGGTGGTTATCTATGAGATGGGCATTATGGGCGGCCTTAACATCCTTCGTTAATTATTAATTTCTATTAAGCGTTATACGTTAAGCTGTTCATAAGGTCTAATGAGGTGGTGCCATGTATGCACGTTTGCTTTGTCTCCATACCCAAGGCGGTCTGTTTACTCGTGTATCAATCCCATCCCTCTTGATGCCCAAGATGGTTGGTAGAAGTGCGACCTTCTTAACTATTATTTCGAGTCATTAAACTGACGATCCTTAATCGGATTCGAGTCACCCATATGAGTGTTCGAATTACTCCCACTAATGCCCACGTGCATTGTAGCTAAGGTAAATGAGCTGAGATCACGCCCGGAGCCTTCACCTTTGCTAAGCTTAAGTCATCCAATTGACTATCACGTGACCGGATTCGAGTCACCCATATGAGTGTTCGGGTTACTCTGCACGAATACGCATGCGTTAGTAATCGATCCACAAGGGATACGAGATGATAAGATCTAAGGTATTTGGTGCAATTGGGAAATCTATTATATCTAATGAATTCCATCATATTGTCTCTTGAAAATGCTCTCGAAACTGACTCTTGCCTAATTTAATTATAAGCCTCTCTCGAGGTCCAAATAACCTACCAACTAACATAGGTTTCTTGCTTCTCTGACTCATTGAGCATTAGGAGTGGCACAAGACCGAAGATCTCCACCACGCCTCTGATGCGATAATTTCTATACTACCAAGCGAATTAGGTTGATTCACCTATGTCTAATTCCTGACTCCCTTCTCAGATCTCGCAAGGAACCACTCACCATATTGAGATTGGCTAGAAATCAATATGTAAATAGCAATGACATGAATCGATAGATGGGAAAATTACCAAAGAAACAATAGAAAAGGAAAAATTAACAAATAAATATAGATTAATGTTCAATATACAGCAAAACCTAGATTGAGAATTAAAACATAACAAAGAAGTTGGTGCATCCCAAATTAGATAAAACATGAAAAAGGAAAAAAAAGAACTTCTAATGGTGAAGTGGTGAGTTCTTGGTCTTCCTTCTTCAGTCCTTAAAGTTCTTCTCCTGACTTGAAGGTTTTGCAGAGCCTCTCTCTGAATCCCCCAAAGTGTTGTTGGTCGGGAACAAGGGGAGAAACCCTAAGGAGGGTTTTCTCCCTCTAAGTCCGAACCTCATAGTTGGGACTACTCGATTTCCATTATTTTCCATTCTCCACTACTCTCCTTTTATAAGCCCTCTCAAATTAGGTCAAAACCGTGTTATTTCCACTTTTGGGCCAAACCGTTTGTCGCGACAAACCCGTGAGTATGTTGCTCATATTCAATGCAGCATCGTGGCGAAGAGAGCTTCACCATCGAGATTGAACTAGTAACCAACATCTTTCAATTCTTTAGGTTCATCGCGACGAAGAGTAGAACACCTTCGATCCTGACGAGAGTGAGAGCTAAATCACGATGAACCGGTGGCGCTACTGTTGTATGGGAATTTGTTGAATTTTCTTCATTTTTTCACTCATTTTCGCACAATTCCGCCAAATGGCTGACCTAATCATAAAGATGAACAATTAGAGCATTATGAAACTTATTCAACATGAAAAAAATACTAAAAAACCAAGTAAATCATAGGGATAAAGTGAGTATTTAGGATGCTCATCAATGGCATAAATTATTTCTTAATTGTTTCTCTGCCTTGGATTTTTGCCTCGAATGTTACTTGAACAAGTTCTAAAACCCTATGGAGATCAATTAAATATTTTTTCATAAATAACCTAACTTGAGCAAATTGATTCCAGGGGATTAAGTGACCTTGTGCTTATGTATATCAGAGAGGCCATGCCTAAATTGTCAATTATTAAGGTCAAGACCTTGTCTCTAGAATCCCATTATCTCTAACATTCTCCATGTCTAGAGGGTTTAAAACATTTCATCATCAACATCATGATAAATGTTTAGCTCAACTTAAAACAAGAAAACTAAATTGTTTACGATTTTTGCAATATACCTGAGATTATTACACTCTCGAATCAAATTGAACATCTTGAAGTAGCAAGAGTAACTACAAGATATTTCTTAACATTCAAGCTCAAAAATATGCTTAAAGATAGAAAAGGTTCATCATTCATTCATTCATCCAACAACTAGCCTACTACAAAGCATGCAAAAACTAATGAGGTGATTCAGCACTAGAAAGGAAACCAAATCAAAAAACAACTATAAACTTAAGCAACTAAAAATAAAACACACTAAGCTGAAAACAAGTTCAAAAGCTCGAAAGGTAGTTGGTAAGATCCAATAAAACTGATGTGCTCATGCAAAAACCACCCCTAAACTAGATAAGACATTGTCCCCGATGTTTAAGAAAAGACGGTGGGGGAACAGAAAACTCCCCTCTCTAGTCATCCTCCTGCTCGTCGTCTGATAGTGAATTCGATGATTGCAGTTCTTTTAGCCAAGGTGGGAAAACAAGGGGTGAAGGTGGTATAGGCAGCATCGCTGAAGAAGATCTAAGTTGGTGTTGATGCTAGATCGTGACAGTACTACATGTGCCACTCTTGCTGCATCATCATAAGCTTCTGCTGTTCATATAAAAACTCCATAGAAATTCTTTGGCTAACAACATCTTCTTGTCTTTCCTCCACAAGTACATCTAGGAGCTCGATGACCCTCAGGTCAATGGGTTGCACACAACAGACCGCGAATTTCGAGGAGTCTTTTTCACTTTAGGTGACAAGAGAGACAACATACTTGGGCATCTCTCTTCAGATTCTGAGAAATACACCCCATCTATCTTGCAAAGCATAGTGATGGTGGAGGGGTGAGTGGGACCTCCGGTACATTTCCCATTTGCTGCCTCAATAATGGAACTCTCTATTACATGCTCGACATCAAACTTCATTCCTTTAGCAATTCCAAAGTTCGGTATAACCCTCTCTCTACTTATTAAAGATACGTGTGTACTTGGTTTCAATCTAGAATATATGAAGTAATGCCATATCTTAGAAAACTGGTAGAGAGCGGAGTCTAGGAAAATTAAGAACTTCATTTTTTGAATTTGTTTTCCACTAGACGAAGTTGTCCGTCAACACTTCCAACATTTCATCATAGTTTGGCAAGTTCCATAAGTTTTGGTAAGCTTCGTTGTCGTCATCTTGAAGCTTGAATGCACTGTTGATTGTGGCACCATCAAATGGGACCCATACTCCTCTCACAAACACTTTAGTGCCATCATGAAAGGAAAGTTAAGACTAAATTCTGTACTAGAAGAAGCCACACCTGTAGTGGGTGTTCTAGAAGTTGTTATTTCATTTGCTATATGATGAGGCTAAAATACGAATTTGGCTTGTGAAACCCTCGTTCAATCACAAACACTCTTGTGACCAAAGAATCATGAAATATCTTTTCTGCCTCTCGGTTGACGACCTTGAAAGAGTCCTCGACCCTAGAAAGGGTTGCCTTCTATAGCGGGGCGGTTTTCCTCTTCTTTGGTTCCATTTTCTTCACTCATAAATTTCTTCGAACACTTGGTGTGCACCTGAGTCGTCACTAAACATGCCACACGTTCAAGGCTCTCCTCAATACACAACAACAGTTACCCTACTCCACAATTCTCTAACATGTGCTCAACAACCAAAAATCAAAGCCTCTTCTTTAAGTTAGGTTTGTGAAGAAATGGTGGTGGAGGAGGGTGGAAGGGTGGAAGGGTGGAAGGTTTGGGTGAGAATTGATGGGGAGGGGTTGTGTGCAAAATTGGTAAAAGGGAAGGAGCTTTGATAGTCTCGCTTGGGTAATTTAGTGTGGGGAAGAGAAAAAGAAGAGAGGTATTTTTGGTTTCTTCTGAAACAAAATGAGGTAGAAATGCCTTTAAAAGGGAAAAATCGGACTAGATGTCGCGGCATACCGGTAACAAAATGGGTAGAACTATAATTTGATGTGACATCATATTCCAATGCCATGACATATCGGTGGCAAAATAGGTAGTAGAGGAGACTATTATCAGCGGTGAAATTTGATGTCATGACATTGGAATTTCATTCACGGCATATCAGTAAGTCTTTGAATGGGGATTGGGTTGATGCCGCGACATATGAGTGCAATATCGTGGCATACCAGTAATTTCTTTAGTGAAAGTTGGGTTGATGTCGCGGCATGTGAGTGTAATGTCACGACATGCCAGTGGGTTCTCTTAATTACTGCATCCAACATACCTTCAACCTCAACAATCTCCACTATATCCAATCTCGACCAAGACAATTCATTCTCTTCTTCCATGAATCCATCCACATTGACACCACTTAATTTTCTTATTGAATTTCCGAGATTGCTGATTTCCTTTAAACTTGGACAAAACTAGTCTTCCATAAAAACACACACACCTTTTTCTCATTTCAATCAATTTATGCACTTTCAACTCTTCTAAACCTACGATTAGAACACACTATAAACAACCGACATATCAAGCCTGATTGGGATCCCAACTCTTAAAAACAAAAACTAAATTGGCTTGGCAGAAAGAAAATAAACAAGAAAGTGTAACACCGAATCCCAGATGAGGTGCATAGTACATCTTGCTTTGTAAGGGCGCATATGTCACATCAAGTGCCATTGTAAAGATAAAATTATAAGGATTTTCAAATAATTATGGCACTTTTTCAATTAAGGAAAGTGGAGGGTGAAAGTATAATTAATGGAAGTTTAAATAGTAAAATAATAATAATAAATTGCCAAAATAGTTCAGGAAAGTCTCAAAAATTCTCTAGATCTCGGATGATGAAACGGACTGCGCCGTTAAGTTCGTCTCGCGAAATCTAGTGACCTAGAAAAGTTTCGTTTAATTCCGAGATAGTCGGAATATTTTACGAATTTCTAGGCAACGACTGTAGAGTGAAACCTGAAAACGGGATTTTTGAAAAATTTCGAAAAATGGCAAATATTTAAAGAATATTCAATTAGGATAAATGAAATTGAAACCGGGACAAAATAATTTGTTTCGGGGCTTAAACGGACCAATAAGTGGAATAAAAAGGGACATGTGGGTCCCACTTGAAAAAAAAATATCAAAAAGATGAAAAGCAAAATGAGAAGACGGACAGTGAGAGCGTCCAGTGAGATAGAGAGGGGGACGATTTTATTTTTATATTTTCTCTCTTTGATTCTTTCTCAGATTTACGGAAATTGGACTCGTAGGCTTTCATCGGAGTAGAAGGCAAAGTTGGACTACGCGAAAAGAGCTACGCATAGGTACCAATATCTTAGTCTTTTGTCAAACTTTAAAAGGTAGAAAATTTGTCTACTTGTTTTATTTCAAGCCTAAAGGCTATGTAATGACTTGGAATTTTCTTAGAGCGTGAAGATTAAGTAAACTTCGGTCCTGAATTTTTAGTAAATTTAGGGAATTTTTAGGAATTTTTTGAGGTGTGTTTGGACGGTCGGTGCGAATTGGCGTTTCGACGGTTCAGTTGAAATTCCCGGGATTGTAGTCGAACCAAGTCGAATGAATTTTCAGAAATGTTTCGGGTATTTTGACTCTGGAAAGTCCTTGAGTCAAAAGTTGACTAAACGGATAGTTTTATGGGACATTTAATGTGTAGGGACATTTGGTCAATTTCACATCATATTATCGATGTCCTTATGAATGGGACTAGCAGTAAAGTTTTCATTTAGAATCGAAGTTAGTTCGATATAGTCGCTGACGCAGTGGCATGTTTTATGGTTAAAACGTTGAGCCCGGGCATTTAGGTACTGTATGGATTGTGTAGGCGATTTGAGCATCAGACGATAATCTATAGTGCTTGACAAGATTTGAAAGAAATTAGTCGAGAAAAATGTGAGTACTCAAAATCCTTTTCTAAAACGAAAGTGTTTAAATTACAAGTTTGTAAAGTGCTTTGAAAATATAGAATTTATAAAGCAATTTTTTACCTCCCATTTGTTATACTCGCGAAATGTTTGATTTGTTTAAAGCTTGATTTGGCACGGTTTGCTTAAAACCCACCCCAGAATGTGGCTTCAGTTTCGGTCGGATGTATTTCGGATTGTGCATGGCAAAGGTTATGGGATAGTATGAATAACTATATTGCACAGTCGGCAATTGGGGTTAGATACAGAATATATAGTGGTCGCCCTGCGCACATTCGGGTATATAGTTAGGCTGTTGACTTAGTACATAGCGATGAGTGTTAGTTCGAGGTTCCATCACCAGGAGCATTTTGGTTAAGGTTCCATTATGCTATATAGATCCGCCGTGTTCCTTACAGGACCATCTTAAGCCGAGGGTAGTGTTAGAGGTTCACTACGTGTTAGGTTACGAGGTTAGTGGCATCAAGTCTAGGGTATTTCGAAATGGGCCCGCAGTGGTTGGTACTTGATTTAATATAGAACTTCGAGATATTAACCATGGCGAAGCAGTTTTCAACGGCGAAATAGTTTTCGGAAACCGGTTTCGTGACATAATTAGTTTGAGCCGGTTTTGACAACGAAAGCAGTTTTGTGAAATAGTTTGAGCAGTTTTTCGAGAAATGGTTTTCATAGCAAAAATTCAGTTTTTCTCAAGCAGTTTACAACCATTTACATGCAGATTTTCATATTGGGAGAGTACAAGCGGCCAGGCATGACATTTAGAACTTATAGTACTTTGTTTGAGCCGTTTGGCTCACGGTTACATTTTTAAAATAATTTTTGGTGCGAGTGTTGGAAAGCGAAAGACCTTTCCTAGGATCCTCAGTCCACAAACTATTTGTGTTGTGATTATATATAAGATAGGTGTAAATTAAAAATAGTAAAAGTTAAAATGTGGCATTTGTATATGTAAATATCTTTTGTAAATATGCATGCATGGTTTGAAAGAAAAAAGAAATATGTTCTTTATAAAATTATGTTTAGATTCTGATTTGTATCTTATATTTTGATGAGGACCCGAGAGGTCCTTTATTGTTATAGTTGGACATTTGAAACATTGGGGGTGTATATTTTTTTATATATTTTTATACGGTGATTTTGTATTTGGGCTTGAGCCACCTGCGGTCGTTATCTTCTTAGGATTTTGATAAATCTAAAGATGTGATTTTGATAGAAAAGTGAAAATTTTATAACCCACGTTTTCCATCTCTGATTCCACTTGATTTAACGGCTTAGCTTCATGGCGTAACTTGCCGATCGGCGACTTGGGCTGGGAGGTTCTGTGGAGTTCTTAGGCCATTTCTGTCGGCTAGGAAGGAGATTTCTCGAGTTAGTATCGAGCGGTTTTAGAGCGTGATTGCTTTATTTTAGCGCATTTTCATGATTTCCTATATAAAAAAATTATAATGATTTTCCTATTGCAACCTACATTGTTTTGTAAATCCTTGCATGCATCGAATGTTGAAAAGTGTCAGCGAATTTTTTTACCTTGAAATTCAAACATTATGTAATACGGGCGGGTAGTGAGGTCGATCTAGGACTTCCGCATCGGAGGCACCACCAGAGAGATATATCGAGCATACTTTAGATCTGAAAATGCTTGATAGATCAGCCCCAGTGAGAACCATCGGGCCGCAGAAGCCAGTGGCGTACCTTGGCGATGGATCGGGTTATATAGATTGTTGTAGTAACTACCCATCGAGTTCTGAGTCTCAGGAAGAGTAGAGGCATGATAGAAAAGTGCTCCTAAATTAGAGGCTAAAACTTATGATGGTCAGGCGACCCGAGACGGGGCCTTATGGTTAGATAGGGTTAGTGTTCTAGCTATTATATGGTGATGTAGACATGAGGGTCTTTCACCATAATTGCTGGAAAAGGTGGCGTGGACACGGGTTCTTCTGCAGGCACGGTAGAGACATAGGTTTCTCGTGTTTACTGGGGACAGAAGCAGAAATGACAAATAGTTTATGAAGAGTTTTTAGAAACTTTTAAAGTAAAACAAGCTGACGATTTTATAGGAAAAGTTTGAGAATTTGCACTAAGGTAGAAAGGGCAGTTTTAGTTCCTTCGGGGGCAGCGGGAGCGATGAAATATCGGCGCCTGATCGACCAGGCACCGGTCGGTCTAGTAGAAGAAAGGAAGAAGTGGACCCGGCGGTAGAGGCTCGGGACGAGGAGGCGACGCTCCCAGCCGGGGATCCGTTCGATCACGGCGATACTGGGAGGTGGTAGATCTTCAGGATCATCTTTTCCATTATGCCCTACATGTCAGAGGAGGCATCTCGGAGAGTGTAGGATGAACATGACAAGATGTTTCCATTGCGGGTAGGAAGGTCACTTTGCTCCAGGAATTGTCGATTAGTAGGCTGAGAGACCTGCGGGGTAGGTGCAATTAGCATCTACCAGGAGCACCAGCCCCGGTCCCGATCCGGTAGTAGGGTGGTTCGGGTAGAGTGGCGATACAGCACACAGTAGGTCGCGGTAGGGTCTGCGGAAGCGGCGATGCCACGATTAGCCCAGTTGATGTTCATTACTCGAGACTCGAGGTATTCTGATCCTACGGCATGAAGCGGTCATCACGAGGCGTGATTCTTGGTATGATTTCGGTTGCGATCATGATGCATATGCATTGGTGGACAGGAGCCACTCATTCATTTATTTCGGTACCATTCAGCTGAGAATACGGATAGGAGTCCCGGCTATAGATGGTCGTATGGTGGTTTCGTACCCGATGGGGATACTATGATATATCTGAAAGGATAGTTCCAAATGGCAGTTGGTGATCGAATAAGGATTTTCGGCATGCCCAGTAGTGTTAGGTATCCATGATTTGATATAATCTTAGGTATGGGTAGGTTATCGGGCATGAGTACAACAGATTGCTATAAGAAAGAAGTAAGGTGGATTCGACCCGGAGGAACCGGGCGTGATATTTCGGGGCTCGGAAGGAGAGATCGCCCTAGTCTCATTAATGCCATGGCCAGCCCCTGAAAATGCTTCGGAAGGTTGCTAGGGTTATTTGGCATTTGTAGTGGATGGGAGACAAGGGACGCGGTTGGAAGACATCCCCATGAGTCAGTTCCCAAATGTCTTTCAGGATGATATTTCGGGTTTACCGGATAAGTGAGTTCGTTGTTGAACTAGTTCCCGGGGGCCAGGAGCGATATCCATTCCTCCATACGAATGGCGCCCGGCCCGAGGATTGAAAGAATTGAAGGCACAATTGGAGGAATTCTTGAGACTTCATCAGGCTACAGTACCTCGCCGTGGGGAGCTCGATTCTCTTCGTGAAAGAAAGATGGAAGCTTACGGTTGTGTATAGACTATAGGCAGTGAATCGGGCGACAATGCGCGACCGGTATCCGGCTTCCCTCGTATAGATGAGCTATTTGGGCCCTGTTGCATGGATCTCGGGTATATTCTAAGATTGACTGGAGTCGAGGCTACCATCGAGTTGAAGTGCAGGAGAATGATGTTTCTAAGATTGCCTTGAGGCGAATCGGTCACTACAGGTTCCTATTGATGCCATTCGGATTGACTAATACTTCATTTTGCGTTCATGGATTTGATGAATAGAATTATTCGATCCGTATTTAGATAAGTTTTGTGATCGTATTCATTGATGACATTCCTAGTGTACTTTCGGCGATTCGGAACATCGCGAGCATCTCAGGATGGTATTCTGCGATTCTTAGAGGCGGTCGTTATGCGCTAAGTTTAGTAAGTGCAGTTTTGGTTGGACAAAGTAGCTTTTCTTGGGTCATGTCATTTTCGGAAAAATGTATTAGTGTGGATCCTCAAAGATCGAAGCGCAAAGTGAGCTGAGCACCGCCAAATGTTTAAGTCGTAGTTTCCTTGAATTGGGAGGTTGTGGAAATTTGTTGAGGGATTTTCGAATGGCAACCGTTGACGATCTATTGAAGGATCGAAATTCGGTGGTCAAATGCCAGGTATAGTTTTGAGGGAGAGTGGACAGAGATTGGCGACGACTCCGATGTGCCCACTACCGTCGGGAAAGGACGGTTATGTGGTATATAGTGATGCCTCGGACAAGGGTTAGGGTGTGTTTGATGCGAGGATGGTGAGTGATGGCTTATGCTTCCGTCGATTAAAGAAGCGACAGAACTACCCGACCGTGATTTAGAACTAGCGGCCGGTGGTTTCGCTCTAAAGATGCGGGACATTGTTTATACGGTGTTCACATCGGATATTCACCCGATCATAGAGCACAGGTATATCTTCCTTTCGAGAAGAGCAACTTAAGGCGGCCGTTGGTTGGAATTGATTAAGGATTATGATTGCGATAGAGTACCATCAGGGAAGAGGAAGCGATGTAATTGGCCCGATGCCTTAAGCGAGAAGCCGGAGGTTCCTATCTTATCTGTGACAGTATATCTCCATTGTTGATAGGTTGAGATCTTTGAGGAGATTCAGGTTGCGGATAGGCGATATAGGGACATTGGCATCATTTTATGTTCGTCCTCTTCTCTTGTATCGAGATCAAGGAAGGTGAGACGGGTTTCGAGATGATTAAGTTGAGGGTAGAGATTGAGAGTGGTAAGGAAACCGAGTTCGGATCAGAGACTGATGGAGTAATAGTTAGAGGGAGTGGTCTTGTGTACTGAAATAGGTGAGACTAAAGGGAAATCTAGAAGAGGCTCACTCTTGACCTTATGCCATGCACCACGGTAGCACGAGATGTCATACTTTGAGGGGCATTATTGGTGGAAGGCGTGAAAAGAAGGAAATTACAGTTTCGTATCCGGATGCCTAACATCGGCGGTAAAGGCGAAGCACCGAGAAGCAGCATGAAGGAATCTGACGCCGATTCTGTATGGAAGTGGGATAAAGATTACACTATGGATTTTGTTATCGGACTTAGGAACTTCGAGAACAACACGATGCCATATGGGTGATAGTGGATAGGTATGAAATCAGCGCATTTTCTCCATTTGTAATGATGACCCGTTGGACAAGTTGGCTGATTATATGTGGAGGAGATGGTTAGACTACATGGTGTTCCCTATATCGATAGTCTTAGGCAGGACCCGATTCACATCAGTTGAGTCAGTTCTGAGGATGCCATGGGGACTCGATTGCCTTTTGCTTACGAACTCCGTATCGGTGATGGTCGATCGGGAGAGAACTATTCAATATTTAAAGGATATGCTTAGAATTATGCGTGATAGAGTTTAAGAATGCGGGATATGTTTATCTACGATGGAGTTAGCCTACAACAACGATTATCAATCGGTATAGGCATTGCTCCATTTGAAGCATTTTATGGTCGGAAGTGTCGTACTCCCGTATGTTGGGATGAAGTAGGAGAGGCGATAGGCGGAGTTAGTCTGATTACCTTAGATAAGATCCAGGATGTAAGACGGACTCGAGATAACCGGGGGCCAGAGTGAAAAGTTATGCGGACAAACGCCGTAGGGATCTCGAGTTTAAAGTGGGCGATAGGGTCTTCCTCTAAGTTTCCCATGGAAAGGTGTCCTCGGTTGGAAGGCAGCGAGCTAGGCCAGATACATAGGACCTTGTAAAGTTGTGAGTAAGGTGGGACGATAGCTTATAAATTGAAGTTACCCCCGAGGAGTTATCAAAGAGTGATTGGATCCCTCCCACGTGTGCTGGTCGGCCCGATTAGAACTAAAGGATAATTTGACTATAGGGGCGTCAATCTGGAGATGGTAGATCACAGAAACTGATTTTGTGGAATAAAGAGGTCATTGGTTAAATTACAGTTTTATGGGGAATCATGGTTAAGAGGCTACATGAGGCAATGGGAGGCTGAATGTCATCGGTACCCTCGATTATTTTCTTAATAAGGTATTTTCATTTCCTTTGATTTTAGTTTGTTTCATTTCGAGACGAAATGTTCTAAGGAGGGAGGATTTGCTGACACCGTCGAGATGAAGTGCATAGTACATGCGCGTAAGGGCGCATATGTGCATCAAGTGCCATTGTAAGAGATAAAATTGTAAAGTTTCAAAAATTGTGTCCCTTTTTGCAATGGGAAAGTGGAGGGTGTGAAAGTATAATTAATGGAAGTTTAAATAGTAAATAATAATAAATTGCAAAATAGTTCGAAGTCTAGAAATTCTCTAGATCTTGGATGGCTGAAAGCGGGTGCGTAGTTAAGTTCGTCTCGCGAGAATTGATAGAGCTTAAAAGTCATCTATTTTTAATCCATTTTCTGTTTGATTTTCATGGAAGGAATAATTAATATGCGAGAAATATGGAAAAACTCACCGGTGTTGTGCGCGGGAGTGTGAAAGAAAGAGCAGGTAGAAAAATGTGATCGGTGGAGTAAAAATCTGAGAAAATGGGCGAAGTGAAAGAGTTGGTGTAATGTTGGAGTTTGGGGCGTGCAGGTCCATTATACGGTCGCGACATCGGGAAAATTTGAAGGAAATTTGAGTGCAGGTCGCGACGAGCATCTAAGTTAAGCGGCGAGGATAGCAGGGCTTAAGGAATGATGTCAGCAACATCATTGATGTGGCGGCGAAGGTCGATGTCAGCGACAAGGGATGGAGAATTAGTGACAAGAGAAGCACCCATGACGCTATGACAAATTTGAAAAGATGAAAGCATTTGTGACTTAATTTGTGTCAGCGACGGAAGGGGGTGGCGTCGCGACACGAAACAACGGATCACTCAGGAGACATAATTTGATGTTCGACAAAGAGATCGAAGTCGCGACCGTAAGATACTTTCGATTTAAGGTTGCGGTTCAGCAAGTTGATCTGCGACAGAACCGATGTGACATGTTTGATTGAAGCCTCAGAACCTGGAGTCGATGTCGCGACAAGAGTTGATGTCAAGACACGAGAGCGACGATTGGCGCAAAACGAGAGGTTGAAATTGCGGCGACGCCGGGAACACTAGTTGAAGCCTACAGAGACTAAAGTTGATGTCGCGACAACCAAAAATTCGAGTCGCGACATGAACTTACTTTCGGTTGAAGGTTCTGGAACCTAAGTTGATGTATCGCGACGAGATCGATGTCGTGACAAGGGCGACAGTTCAAGGCTGCCCGAGCATAAAGTGATGTCGCATTAAGACATTGATGTCGCGATGGGAACCAGCGATTAGAAATTTGCAAAGACGCTGAAGGCGTGTCGCGACAAAGGGATGGTATCAAACGTGAAACAACGATTGAAACTTATTGGAGCCATAAGTGATATGCGAAACGAGGAAGGGCCCGGCGTCAGCGACATCGGGGGCGACCGGTTGAAGATTGCAGTTCTTAAGCGATGTAGCGACAAGGGATTTGAGTCGCGACTGGCGAGTAACATGGGCGATCCGCGGAAATCACAAAGCGCATTGGGTAGGGCCCAACCGAACCCTATAATGAAGCTACACCAGAGCGACTCTTGGCGACTTGAAGAGAGATCTGGAGATTCTTTGGAGGCTCCTGTATTTTATTTTCTTTTCTTTTCTTTCGTTTTTAGTTTTTTCTTTCCATTTAGTTTAAATTAGAGTAGTTTGTATTTCGTTCTCATTTGGATTTGAGCGTTAATTTGTAAAAGATTGTGAATCTGATTATATTTCTTAAAGTCACTGTCTGGTTGTTTGAATTCAAACAATTTTGAATTCCAATTGATTTCCGATTCTGATGGTTTACTTTATCGGCAAGCCAATGTATGGTATAATCGGTAATTTAGAAGCCCGATTTCAAGTGAATTAACGTTATTATCGAATAAATCATTCATATGGTATTTTATTCGTACAAGTGAACTTAGGATGTTGTCTGACTTCTTGGTTTTGCTTGTATCTTGGAATTGATCCCAATTTGGGTCTCTTGTACCCTGTGAGGTTGTTGGCTGAGTTTCAGGAGGTCTCACGGGTGACACGAGAAGGCATTCGTGAGAGCAAGCAATTTCGGAAGGTATTAAACACGATATTCTTGATCTAATCTTTCTGCATCCCCAAATCAATACTTCCTCTTCTCACTTGTAAGCAGGAATGAGTTGAGTGAGTTATTAATTTAAGTACACAGAGTTCACCTCGGTCGAATAGTGAATTCGATCGGAAGTGGTAAGGATCTAATCAAGGAAAGAGTATCATTAATTTTGAGGTGAGGAACCAATATAGTACGAGCCTCGGCAATGACTAGAAATTGGAAAGGAACTCGAGGTCTCTGATCCAGTATTTATTTGGGTATGAGTATTGAGAAAGAAAAACACCCGGAGGTGCAAATACAGTAAAAGTAATTGTCTCACCCTACGTGTTGAGAGAAGCAGTTAAGGTGAGATGATGAAGCGTGTGGTTTGGAGAGGAATCCCGGTCACACTATATTAATCCTTGGACTAGTTTTAAAGATGCGTAGTTGAAAAACAAAGTTACAGTCTGAATTTGTAGGAATTGATTCTTCACAATAGACGATTATTCAATGTTTCCTTTTACAGAATAAGCTGTTAAATCTAAATTTATTTATTTTGAAATTTCCATCTTCAATTCATTTTTATTCGATCAATTTTCTTTACATCATTATTTTCAAGCTTTCAAGCAAAATCTCATTATCGTAATCTCGTCCAAATAGTATGGGCTTAAGTAGTTGGGGTAGTTAGGTTGAAAATTCTTGAGATCTACGTGGGATCGATATCTGGACTAAATCCATTTTATTACTTGTGGACTGTGCACTTGCGGTATCTTTGGATCAAAACCACCGAAATGGTTTCTCTTACAAAATATCTTTTAATCAGCATGATAGTAAAAGAAACTAACACTCGAGTTTAATGGTTTATCTCTGAGGATTAAACGATAGTCCTTGGATAATAAGTCTTAAATTTGAATAGGTAATGTGATCCATAACAATTTATCGATGTTTGTGCCCAACAGTTTTATGGCATTGTGCCAGGGATTAGTTAATAGTCTTTTGGCAGCAATGTTATAAATTTGTGCTTCTGTAATGGTCAGATTAACAAGTTTTTTATACCGTGCCGTTCTTGTCGAAAAAGAACTTAGTAAATCAATATTAAGGGTGAAGAAGGAAATGCTAATTTGGACATTTTGAAGAAAAAATAAAAATAACTTTCAAGCGATGGTTATTTTAGCCCAGTAACCTTTAACAAACCATATTGAAAATATTTGTTGACGGACTAATCTATTAATGTAAGTGTGTTTTGATTTCAGGGACAAAATCTTAATGCATAGGAAACAGAACACTGATCTGATTCCAGCAGACACAGAATTAGAGAGAACACTCAGAAGCTTGAGAAAGATAAAGAAGGCAGAAAACTCAACCATGGCAGATGAAAGACAGGATCAGAATGAAGTACATAGAGAAGCAGCTAGAGGCCTCCAATCAATGATACTATGGAGGACTTACGGAAGCTGATATTCAAGATGAGTCTCTGCAATCGGGCGACCCGATATTGATGCAAATGTTTGAACTTAACCAGCACTAATTACAATGGTCAGCGGCATCGGTTCTTGGTCCTCCCACGGAAGGGACTAAAAGCGAGCACAGGAGAATTTCTCGGGATGGCTAATCTGAGTGTAAGTTGAATGGGGTGAGACCCGAGGAAGTCATCAAGCGCATCTATTCCCATTCTCTACGAGAATCACAGGCGGCTACATGGTATGAATCTTTTACCATATGGCTCTGTTGATACTTCAGGAGGAGTTAGTAGAGCCTACTTGGGTAGATTCTTTCCCGAAGCCCTCACCTCGAGGAGAGAAGAAGGAAATCATTGTTCGGCCGGGGGAAGATGGCTTTGTATGTAGCACAGGAAGATTCAAGCGGTTCTTGAGAAAGTGTCAATGCATGGGATGAATCTGAAGACTCGGATGGACATTGTATATCATGCGCTTGAATGATATATCAAAGGGATCATTGATACTTCATGTTGTGGAGCATTCAAGCGAAAAAAATCTTGAAAGAGGAAAGAGGCGATTGAAGACACGGCTAAATGCAATATAAAAACTCATACGAGTTTTCAAGAGGAGCTTGAGAGAAGGGGATCATGGAGGTGAGCAAGATATGGCAACCATGGAGGCCAAGTTGGATGCCATTATGCACGGGATGGACAAGCAAGAAAGGAAGACACCCTGCTTGCCCATGAGATAGGAGCGGTTGAAGGGTTATTGAAAGGAAGTCTTGAAGAGAGTGGCGAAGAACAGATACATGATCTTTGAAGAGGTTAAGTATGCGGGTGAACGAAACTACCATTTCAAACCCAATACCAACACTGCCAGCACATTTATCACCCGGCGCGAGGAACCATGAGAATTTCTCATATGGTGGAGGGGCTTCACAAGGCACGAGCATGGACGAGGAGACCCTCAGCTTGGGGTTATCAATGACCAAGGTTCAGCTGACAGCGAGAAATGAACACATAAATGAATATGAAATTCGAGGAGGAGGCCCAATCTTTTGAAGCAGTCTGCATTTCATGGGGAATAATAAGAGAGAGCTGTTGAACCTCCATGAGCAAGTTTGCGAGGTGGAAGCAAGCGCTGCAATTCTCAATTTTCAAAACACCACCCGATGCATCCACACGAAGAACACGGAACCTGAAGTAGGGCGGCTGGCCCAACCTACTTGGCTTAGGAGAAGAATGCCTTCCCAAGTGACACAAGAAGAATCAAAAGACTGCATGGTTGTGCGGCTTAGGAGTGGGAAGGAGTTAGAAAGATGAAAGAAAAAAATGATATAGCGGCAAAGAAGAAAGCCCAGAAAAGGAAGAAGCCTTTGGAGAAAAGAAGAGAATTAGACTGAGAAGGATATCGAGGCTGGAGCACAGTCCCGTTTCACGAGACTGCGAAATCAAAGATAGGAGAAGCGAGTTTGCAAGGTTTTGAAACCTTTCGGAAGCTAGAAATCGTATGCCTTTATAGAAGTGGTGACTCGGATGCCACTGCATGCAAAATTCTGAAGGGCATCTTGAAGACAGAAAAGAAAGATAGTAGAAGAAGGGATTGTGAATCTCACTTTGCTACTTGCGATCTTCGTGATAAAGAAGAATTGCCGGAAAAGATGAAGGATCCGGGAGTTTACAATTCCTTGCATCATTGGAGGATTGAATTCAGGGAAGCTCTCGGCTCGGGAGCTAGTATAAACTTGATGCCTCTTTTACACATTGCCAAGCAATTAAGTTTAGGAGGTTATTCCATGCTTGTACTCTTCAAATGGCGAGACCGGTCGATGGTAAAACCTGAAGGAGTCATGGAAGATGTCTTGGTCCTTGTTGGGAAATTTGTTTCCAGTGGGCTTATCGATACGGACATGGAAGAAGATTCTAAGTACCCCTGCTCTTTGGGAGACCATTCTAGCTATTGGAGCTGCCCTGATCGATATGCAAAAGGAGTTCTTTGCTTGAGGGTTGGAGAGGAGATTCTTTACTTTCAACTTGATCAAAGCATGCGAGAATATAAAGATATAGACCGGAGAAAAGATTGCAATGTAGTTGATGATGTCTATACCTCTGACTTACGATGTTCACAATGATTGTAATGTAAATTTTTTATCAATGAAAAAAAGATAAATTCCCAGTATATTGAAGATGACTACTCTAATTGTCCATACAACAGTTTTCATTCTATAGAAACAGTGTTGAGCCTCAAGCAAAACAGAAATGACAAAGGGGAAAATAATGAAAAAGGGGAAATTCATCAAGAAACCAGTGAAGAGGGGCTAGTGTTGAAAGAGTTGTCAAGTCATTTGAAGTATGCTTACTTAGAATGCATGTAAAGAAGACCGGTGATTATCTTTGCTAGACTACGGTGTCTTGAGGAACAAAGGTTGCTGAAAATCTTAAAGAAGCATAAAAAGAGTCTATAGTGGTCCATTAAAGAATTGGAAGGAGTATCAATCCATCCAGTTGCATGCACAAAGTATATGCTAGAAGAAACTTCGAAAGCCATCGTAGAACATCAAAGGAGACTGAATCCAGTGATGAAGGAAGTGGTCAGGAAGGAGGTACTCAAATTGCTGAATGCTGGTTTTATCTATGCAATTTCAGATAGTCCTTGGGTGAGCCCAGTCCATGTGGTTCCAAAGAAGGGTGGGTTTACTGTAATTCGCAATGAGAAAAATGAATTGATTCTAACGAGCAGTGACGGGATGGAGGGTATGCATTGATTACGGCGAACCTGACCACCGAGAAAAGATCATTTTCCCTTGCCCTTCATTGATCGGATGTTGGAATGATTAGCGAGAACACCTCATTTTTGTTCTTGGATGGATATTCGAGGATACAATCAGATTGCTATTGCACTGAGGACGAAGACCACGTTCACATGCCCACATGGTACCTTTGCCTTGAGAAGGATGCCATTTTGTTTGTAATCATCTGACCAAAGGTGTATGATGTCAATATTTTCAGACTTGGTTGAAGAGGTTATGGAAATTTTTATGGATGACTTCACTGTGTATGGATCCAGTTTTGATCAGTGTTTGAAGAACCCAGAAAACAGTGCTTCAAAGATGCCAAGACAAACAGCTAGCACTGAATTGGGAAAAATGCCATTTTATGGTAAAGAAAGGTATTGTTCTTGAAGCTGTTTGCTACTGGTGGAAGTAGACCAATCCAAGGTATCCATTATCAAAACTCTTGCACCACACCAGTAAAAGGAGTAAGAAGCTTCTTGGGGCGTCTTTTGGATTTTATAGAAGATTCATCAAAGACTTCTCAAAAATAGCGGAGACCACTATACGCAGTGCGGAGAATGATACAAGGTTTAATTTTGATGACTCTGCAAGTGCTGCAGAGAAATCAAGATCATATTGGTTGGCACCTATAATGGCTGCACCAGAATGGGATCAGGGATTTGAAATAATGTGTGATGCCAGTGATTTTGCAATTGGAGGCATCTGGGGCAAGAAAGGAAAATATTCGAGGACCATATACTATGCTAGTAGAAGACCTTCAATGAAGCACAAGAAGAATTGCTCAACAACTGAAAAGGAGATGCTGACCATAGTATTTGCTTGTAGAAAATTCGGGCAATACATTTTGGGATCCCATTGTTATCATTCATGCTGATCATGCGTGATCAAGTACTACGATGTCCAAGAGAAGGAAGCTAAGCCAAGATTGATAAGGTGGAATTGTTGTTATTGCAGAGTTTGACTTGGAAATCAGGATAAAGGGTGTGACAATGTGTAGTGATCACTTGTCGAGAGTAGAAAGAAGCGTATTTGTGAAGAAGAAAATATCTGACGGAGAACTTCGAGATGAGCAAGACATTTAAGTTTCCTTCAACTTCCATGGTATCTTTACGATATTGTGAACTATTTAGCTTGTGGGGTAGTTCCTTCAGAATTCAACTACCAACATAAGAGGAAACTCAGAGCCCCGACCTTGAGTATTATATTTGGGATGATCCACTATTATTTAAAGAGCGGCGACACTTTTGATAATAAGAAGATGTGTGCGGAAAATGAACAAGGCAAAATTCTGAATGAATGTCATGCATCACCATATGGGGGTCATTTTTCAGGAGAAAGAACAGCTCATAAAAGATACTCAATCTGGGTTTTATTGTACTTATCTTAGGGTGTCTTGAGTGGGTTAAATTGTGTGATAGATGCCAAAAGATCGGAAATATCGCGACAAAAGTAAATGCCCCTAAGAGGGTATAATGGTGAATTTTTAAATCTTTGATGTATGGGGAATAGATTTTATGGGACCATTCCCACCATCATTGGTAACTTGTACACATCGCGCTAGCGGAGTTGATTATGTTCCAAATGGGTGGAAAGCGATAGCTTGTCAAGGAATGATGCTAATACGATTGTGAGCTTCTTGCAAAAATATTTTGAAGCGATTTGGAACACGAACTATCATTAGTGATGGGGAAGCCATTGCAAACAAAATATTTGCAAAACTTATGGCGAGATATGGGATCGAAGCATGTAATGAGTCTAGCTTATCATCCCAGACCAATGGACAAGCGAAATTTCAACGGGGAGATTAAAGAATACCCGAAAAGGCTGTGAGCTTTCAAGCCGGGAAAGTTGGTCTTCCAAACTTGATGATGCACTTTGGGCTTACAGGACTGCATACAAAACTCCCATTGGAATGTCCCCATACAGAATTGTTTTTGGCAAACCATGTCACCTACCTCTGGAATTGGAATACAAGGCAATGTAGACCATCAAGAAGTTGAACTTGATTTTAAAGCGCAAGGGAAGAGAGATTGCTCCAAATATCTTAAGCGGAAGGGAATTGAAAATAAAGCCCTATGATAATGCTAGAATCTACAAGGATAAGACAAAGAAATGGCATGATCAAAGGATCTTGAGGAAAAGTTAGGAGAAGCGGGAGAGACGAGTTCTCTTGTTTAATTCTAGGCCCGAAAGTGTTCCCGGGAAAGTTGAAATCCAAATGGAGGTGGGCCGCCTGCAGTGGTGTCAAAACCTTAATACATTTGGACGATTACGTGGGAGCGATGCGGAAAGAATTCAAAGTCAGTAGACGGCGAAGCATTATCTAGCGAGGGGAGGAAGGAAAAGAAATGCTCCCGGCGGATTTATCTAGAAGGAAGAAGAACCAGCTTGACAAGTCCGGATAAGGACTCAAAAATGAAGCGTGATAGGAGGCAACCCATAGAAATTTAGTTTACGCTTTTAGATTTTGAAAATTTTACTTGGTCATTTCGTTTTGATTAGTTCTTATAAGATGGGATTTAATTTTGAGAAGTTAATTGTAGTTTAATTAAATTTACTTGAATCATACGGTGTGTCATGAGGAATTTGAAAGACATGATTGAGAAAGCAACTCCCGAGGACACCTCCAGCAACTTCTTGAAATGTCACGACATGAACAAAGGGGGTAACTTTCTCCTGGCCGTTTGTGAAATAGGAGTGAATTGCTTGTTGAATTTCTGATTGGAGATGCCTGAATAAATGTCTAAAGGAGTATAGGATTAATAAAGGAATTTAAGTTTTTGAGATCATTAAACTAAGGGCATAGGTCGCGACATCAACAAAAACTTGAAAATGCAAAGTCACGACATGGGGGCCAGGCAATACCTAAAAAACCTAGTTATGTCGCGACAAACTTAGTATGTCATGACATAAAAGAGGGAATCAGTCTTGGCTTCTCACTCTCTTAAATGCCTAAAACTAATGTCCTAAATAAAAGTGAGACAGGAATTGAAATTAATAAACAAGTGAATTTAATGAAATAATAATTAGCCCACAAAAACTTGATTGAATTGCAACTGTTGGAGAACTTTTTCCCACTCCCGCTTCACTTTCCAGAAACCGTTCATCCTCCCTTCCTTCTGATTCTAAATTCCTGAAAACCCTAGCTCTCAAAATCTTCAGAAAACTTTCCTTCCATTTCAAATGGCTGAAACCTCAAACCTACGTACCCTAACTTTTGGAAGAGATCATGGAGATATGTGCGACAGAAAGAAGAAATCCGACAGGAAGAATCGATGGAAGAGATGCCCACGAAGCAAGGCACCAGCGGTTCCCGAAGAAAGAATGGAGCCAGAAAGGAAAAGCAAGAGAAGAAAGAGAGTGGAAGATTTTGTGTCGAGGAGAGCTTGTTCAATTGGAAGAAACACTATGCCAACAAAGGGATTCGTATCGAAAGAAGATTGGGGAACCACATGCCCCTTTCGAGGAGATGATTGAACAAAGAGGTTGAGGAAAGCTTCTGCACACATGAAAGTCAGGCTACGCAGCGGTGGTGAAGAATTTTATTCAAATCGGTAGGCGGGAAGAGACAACCTTTGTGTAATTTCGTCGGAGAGTGTGGTTACCATATAGACCAAAACCATTACTTGGCTTTATGGAATGGCGGAGCTTGACATGGAGTCAAGTTAGAAAAACTCTTGAAAACCAATTTAAGAAAATTTCAAAAGCTCACGTGAAGCACAAAGCTGGGACAAGGGAAGGAGGACCAAACACGGAGCAGGAGGCCTCGCGAGGAGGCTAAGGTATGGATTTGCTGTGGCCTGTTTTGGTCCCGACGGCGTGTATTGCACGGTGAGAGAGAAGCGAGAAGCAATTATCTTGTATGCTATTACGAAGAAAGTGCAGCTCAATGTGGAATAGTAATTGAAAATTCTATAATAGAGTACCATGAAGGAAATAAGAGAGGGCTGATCCCTCACCCAGCAACCATAACTATTCTATGTTTAAAGGCTGGGGTGAAGGGAGTCTGGGAAGAAGAAGAAGAAGTCCCTATGACATCACCACTCTCTTACGACAGAAATTGAGCAAGGGACCGAAACTAAAGAAAAAGGGGTGTTAGTTGAAACGGAGAAGAAGCTCAGTTCTTTGGCGAAAGAGAGAACCTGAAACTTCCTCCTTAAAAATAATACTTTCACATTTGCGAACAATGAAGGCGAGGATGAAAGAAGCCTGGGTTTCTCCGTCCTTAAGTTAGTTCTCCCCATCTGAAAACAGAACATTTAGAGAATGGGAGAAAGCTCAAGGGGAGCTAAGGGAACAATTCAATAATGGAGGCCCTCGTGCATCGAGGAAGAAGATGGAAGAAAGGAAAAGAGTGGAATGTGCAGAATTCGGGAGGTTTATGAAAAGAGTTAAAGAAGAGGGTCGGCTGGGAAGAAGAACTGAAAGAAGAGAAGAGCAGGATAGAGGGTTCTTGTTGACAAGAGAGGACTTCAAGAAAGAAATGAAGGAAAGAGAGATCGCGATCTTCTCTGAAACTCAAGGTGAGTCACTTGAATCTTTATAACAATCAGTTTGGCGTGATTCTCGACTCATCATGAAGAAAGAGAGAGAGGCGAAACGAGGAAGCCAAATTGGGAGAACAAATAAAGGTTAAGTACATACAAGGAGTCTACATAAAGATTTTGAGAATAAGTGGATGATAGAAATGTGAGAAAGCAGAGATCTGAATCTCTGAGACGGAGAATGGCTAGAAAATTTGGATTTGAGTCAACAACAATCTTTCCAATTTTTTGGGAAATAATGGTAGGAAATGGAAAACACAATGAATGGCAGGGGAAGGGACAAGATGAGCTAAACAAGAAGGTTGATCTCAATGAGATCTTCATTGAAGATCAAGTTGAGAAACTAAGAAGAAAGGAAAGAAGAGAAATGAAATTCCCTCATTCCCGACTCATTTGAATACCACTAGACACGGATCCCCTAATCTTTATTTACTCTTCAAAAGAAAGAGATAGACTTCTTTAAACTGACCTCACTTTGTTACCAAGCCCATCTTTGTAGAAAGTACTAAACATTTGCAATTGAATCGAAATAAAATAAATAAATTTAGAAATAGTTGTTGTGTTATTTTGGTTTATTAGAATTTTGTGTTACTTGTAGTTTATAGTTGGGAAAATAAAAGTAGAAATTAGTTCAAAGAATAAAAGCGCTTGGAATGTAATGAGTGAATTGAATGGAAAGCAGTTAGATTAGAATAAACTGCGGAGTGTAGAATAAGGGCCCGAATGAATACGAGTTTAATTTAGACCTGAAAGTGCAAGAAGTGACTTAAGTCTAATGATAGAACAGGAATAGAGGAAGGTAATACAAAAGAAGTAGCTTAAACATATTTTTTGAGTTTGTAGTGTGAACGATAAGTCAAGGGAACCTGTTGAATATCAATTAATTTAACTACTCATCAACAAAAATGAGTCAAAGGGAATCAAATGGTTAGTCACGACTATTTAATCCAAATTCTAGAATTGTTGGGTGATTGTTAGTTAGTGAAATCCTAGGTAATCTGTTGACAAGAGATGATCTGAGCCATTGCCGGATAGTTTGAGCCATTCTGTTATCCTTATTCTTCATCTTTGATGCATATATCAGTTCAGGTGAGCGAAACGCTTTATTTTTCCAGTAACCAATGGAAACCCCAGGCCATCACAAAAGTCGATCAGCCAAATTAAGACATATGATTACCAAAGGAATTCAGGAGGAAGAAAGAAATGAAGTTTGGGGAGTATATATTTTGAGAACTCAAAAGAAAAACATAAAAAAAAAAAAAAAAGGGGGATGAAAAGAAAAGCAAAAGCTGGAAAATCACATTGAAAAACTTATAGGGATAAGTTTTGTCTTGTGCAGCTGCTCTCTTGAACAATTAAGTTCTTAGGAATTCAACTACCTAGTACCTAATGTCATCACGGTATAGGAGCTACTAACCCAAAAGTTCGCTAAGAGTGTTAGAAAGCTAAAGGTAAAACATTGCACTATCACAGGCTAATAGTGACCAACAAGAAATTTCCCAGTTGAAGGTTGCAAGTGAGAAATAGGGGCATACGATTAATTGAAGCAATCCAAAGGAATGTCCCAAACATGAAGTTTGAAATTTATTAAAGAAACTACAGAAAATCGTAAAAAGAGGAGAAAGTTCGAGGTAATCTTAACCTAAAAGTTCCTTCCATCACCACACATTACCCCAAGCCTAACAATACAAGCTGAAAGACACAGTTGATCTTGGAGAACAGTGCCTATTAGTGGAAGTCAATGAACAACGAACCTATGGAATTTGGAAATATGGAAACAATCAAAGCGTGAAGGACTTAGGGGTTAGTGACTCGGTATGAAGATGAGAAAGGAAAATAATTTATTATTCAACAGGATCTAATGATTATGTTGTTTGTAAAGCAATTTCAACAGTTTAGTTTGTATACTATAAAGATTAAAAACTAACCTTAGGCCCCGGACTTGAAGCTAGATATACGAGGAAAACAATGCATTCATGTATTTCATTAAAATTGTGGCGCTGCAGAGCGAGGAAAAATGTCCTTTTTTGTTTGAGGACAAACAGTTCTTTCTTTCCTTTAGCGAGGACAAACAAAACTTTAAGTTTGGGGGAGTTTGATGACTTAAAGTCATCTATTTTAATCCATTTTTCTGTTTGATTTTCATCGGAAAGGAATAAAATTAATATCGCGAGAAATATGAAGAAACTCACCAATTTGTTATTAGCGGCGGGAGTGTGAAAGAAAGAAAGAAAACGGTGAGAAAAATCGTAATGAATTGGAGTAAAAATGCGAGGAAAATGGCGGGCGAAATGAAAGTATTTGAGTATAACTAATGTGTTGTAGTTTTGAGGCGTGCAGTCCATTATGCGGTCGCGACATCAGGGAAAATTTGAAGGAAATTTGATGCAGTTGCGACGGGCATCTAGAGGTTAGGCAGGCGGGACTAACAGGAGACTTAGGAATGATGTTGCAACATCGTGATGTGGCGACGGTCGATGTCGTGACAAGGGATGGAGGTGCGTGACAGAGAAGCGCCTTGGCAGCTATGTGGTTGAAAGATGAAATTTGTTGTGACTTAATTTTGTTGTCCACGACCAGGAGGGAGTAGTGTGACACCAAGCAACCGGTTGAAGCCTCAGAGTTATAATCGATGTTATTTGCGATAGCAAAGAGATCAGTACGCCAACATAAGACTTACTCGGTTTAAGGTTACAGGTTCTCAGGTGAGTCTGTGGCAAGTCGAATGTCGCGACATCGGAAAACTATCGATTAAAAGCCTCCTAGCCTAGGTCGATGTTCATGACAAGGAGTTGATGTCCGCGACACTGCCGAGAACTACCGATTCAAAGCGTAAAAAGACAAAGAGGTTGAGATCGGCGCTGGGAACACCGATTCAAACTCCGAGACTAAAGTTTGTAATGCGACAAGAGATCGAAGTCGCGACATAGAGACTTTACTCGTTCAGAAGGTTGAGCCTGATTTGATGCGTGAGAGATCGATGTCAGCATTGCTTGGGCGACGGTTCAAAGGTTGCGAGCCATAAAGTGATGTCGCGACGAGACGTGATATCGACGCCGGGGAACCCGACAGTGAAAATTTGGCAAAGACAGTGGCGATGTGTCGCGACCAAAGGGATCGAATAATGGCAGCCATCGAGGCTCTTTGATTGAAGCACGTGGGCGCAAGTGATACCGTAGTGGAGGGTGACGATCGCGACATGGGGGCGGCCAATTGAAGATTACGGTTCTTAAAGCGATGTCGCGACAAAGGGATTTGGTCGCGACACAGATATTTATGGGCAGTCCACTTGAAATCCTGGCTGCATTGGAATTAGGTCCCAACTTCAAAACCTTTATAAATCTGAAGAGTACGCTACTGATAGAAGCGACTCTTGGCGACAGAAGAGAGATCACGGGTTCTTTGGAGGCTCTGTATTTTATTTTCTTTTTCTTTTCACTTTAGTTTTTTCGTTTTTTTCTTTCCATTTTAGTTTAGGAATTGAGTAGTTTGTATTTGGATTATCATTTGGATTTGAGCGTTAGGCTGTAAAGGATTTGGTAGATCACGGTTATATTTCTTAGATCTTGTCTAGTTGTTTGTTCGAACAATTTGGATTTCGAACACCCGAGTTTCGATTCCTGATTAGTTTACTTTATCAGCAAGCCAATGTATGGTATAATCGATAATTTAGAAGCCGACTTCCATTGAATTGACGTTATTGTCGTAATAATCACCCTAACGAGAATTATTTTATTCGTTTTCAGTGAACCGGATGTTAAATCGACTTCTTTGGTTTGCTTGTATCTTGGAATTGATCCCAATTTCAGTCTCTCTTGTACCCACTAACGAGGATTTATTTACAGCTCGATTTCAGGAGGCCCTGCGGGTAATGCAGAGAAGGCATTCTGAAGCGAAAGCAATTTAGGGAAGGTGTTGTTTGTGTCTTGATCTAATGCGCTGTAATTTAAATTAATACTTCCTCTTCCTGCGCCAGCAGAGAATGGTTGGGTGAGTTATTAATTTAAAGTGAGGTTCCTCAATTGAATAGTGAATTCGATCCGTGTTAGCAAGGATCTAATCGAGAAGAAGTAAGCTATTCTAATTTTGGTGAGAGGCAGTATAGTGCAAACCTCGGCAATGACTAAATTGAAGGAGCTCAGGTCAGTAGTCCATGTTGTGGGTATGAAGTATTGAGAAAGAAAAATACCTAGAACAAGGCTACGAGATTTAAAAGTAGTTGTCTCACCCTCATTTAGGAAAGCTTGAGTTAAGGTGAGATGATGAAGCGTAATGATTTTGGAGGAATCGATCACACTATATTAATCCTTGGACTAGTTTTAAGAATCTGTAGTTCAGAAAACAAAAGTTACAGTACTGACTGCAAGAATTGATTCTTCACAATAGCTGATTATTCAATGTTTTCTTTAGAGATAACTGTTAAATCTAAATTGGTTATTTTGATATTTCAATACAATTCATTTGTTGGTAATCATTTTCTTTACGTCATTATTTTCAAGCTTTCAAAGCAAATCTCGTATTATACGTAATCGTCCAAATAGTATGGAGCTTAAGTAGTTGGGGTAGTTGATTGAAAATTCTTGGGGATCTCTACTGACCCAGGATCGATATACGGACTTAAATCCATTTTGTGCATGGACACATTATAACTGCGATTATCTTGGATCAAAACCACACGAAAATGGTTTTCTCTTACAAAAAAAAATATCTTTTAATCAACATGATGATAAAAAAACTAACACTCCAAGTTTAATGGTTTATCTTGAGGATTAGGCAAATAGTCCTTAGATAAAAAGTCTTAAATTTGAATAGGTGTCTTGATCGTAACAATTTATCGATGTTGTCTTAACAAGTTTATGGCATTATTGCCGGGATTAGTTAATAGTCTTTTGGAAACAATGTTTATAAATTTGTACATGTGTAATGGTCGATCAATCGAAGTGACCTAGAAAGAAGTTTGGTTTAATTAAGAGCAGTCGAATATTTGCAATTCTAGGCATTTGTTAGTGAAGCAGAAAACGGGTTTTTTGAAAAATTTCGAAAATGGCAAATATTTAAAGAATATTCAATTAGGATAAATGAAATTAGAAAGCAGGGACAAAATATTTGTTTAGAGCCATGAGACCAAGAAATTGGAATAAAAGGGACATATGGGGTCACTTGAGAAAAAAAGAAAAAAAAGTAAAAGATGAAAAGCAAAATGAGAAGACGGACAGTGAGAGCGTCTAGTGAGATAGAGAGGGGGACGATTTTATTTTTATATTTTCTCTCTTTGATACTTTCGAATTCTGAAGTGGATCGTAGAAGCTTTCATCGAATGAAGGTAAGTTGGACATTTCTGTGAAAAGAAATTCTGCATGAATGCAAATATCTTGCTTTTGTCAAACTTTAAGGTAGAAAATTTGTCTACTTGTGTTATTTCAAGCACAAAGGCTATGTAATGACTTGGAATTTTCTTAGAAGTAGTGAAGGTGTGAAACTTAGTCTGAAATTTTTAGTAGTTTAGATTTTTAGAATTTTTGGGGTTGTGTTTGGGCAGTCGGAAATTTAGTTGGTAGTTTTAGGCCGATTCAGTTGAAATTTGAGTTGTAGTCGGACAGAGTCGGACAAAATTTTGAAATGTTTCGAGTATTTTGGAGCTCTCTGGAAAGTCCCTTGGAGTCAAAGTTGACTAAAATGAGATAGTTTGTGATTAATGTGTATGGACATTTTGGTCAATTCACATCATATTATCGATGTCTTATCGAATTGGGCTAGCAAGTAAAGTTTTGTTAGAATCGAGAAGTTAGTTAGTGATCACTTGAAAGCCGTGTATGTTTATGGTTAAAGCGTTGAGCGAGGGCATTTAGTACTTGTATGGATTGTGTGGGCGATTTGAGCGTCAGAGCTGATAATCTAAGAGGAACCCGACCAAGATTTGAAGAAATTAGTCGAGAAAAGATTGATACTTTCGAAAATCCTTTTCTAAAGCGAAAGTGTTTAAATTACAAGTTTGTAAGTACTTTGAAAAATAAATTTATAAAACATTTTTACCTCCATTTGTTATACTCGGCCCGAAATGTTTTGATTTCAGTATTTAAAAAACCGTTTAGCCTGGTTATAAAACTAGATGCCGCATTTCGGTTTTTGATCGGATGTATTCGGTTAATGCATGGCGAGGTTATGGGATAATTATGACTAACTATATTGCTGGTCGGCAATTGGGGTTAGATACAGAATATATAGTGAGTCATCTCTGCACATTCGGGTATATAGTTAGCGGCTGACTTAGTATAAGCGATGGGGTGTTGGTTCGAGGTTCCATCCATAGAGCATTTTTAGTTAAGTTCCATTATGCTATATATAGATCGTCGTGTTCAACAGGACATCATAGCCGGATAGTGTTCGAAGGTTCACCTCTTAGATGTCGAGGTCCCAGAGGTTACGTGGCATCAAGTCTAGGGTATTTCGAAATGGGCCCACGAGTGGTTGGTATGATTTACAGTATAGCACTTCGGATATTAACCGCCCCTTTGAAACAATTTTCATGCGAAATAGTTTTGAACGGTTTTCAGCAGGCACATTAGTTTTAGAAACGGAGTTTTCAGCCGTAACAGTTTTAAACATCGGAAATAGTTTGGAAATAGTTTAAATGGTTTTCATAGCAAAAGCTTCCGGTTTTTCTGTCAGCAGTTCTGACCATTTATGTCTGATTTTCATATTGGGAGGTACAAACAGCAGACAACAACATTTAGAACTTATAGTACTCACTGAGCCCGTTTGGCTCACAGTTTTCTATTTTTAAAATAATTTTTCAGGTGCAGGTGTTAAAGCCGAAAGACCTTTCCAGGATCCTCGATCTGAAGCTATTTGTGTTGTGATTATATATAAAAGTAAGGTGTAAATTAAAAATAATAAAAGTTAAAATGTGGCATTTTGTATGTAAATATCTTTTGTAAAAGTATGCATGCATGGTTTTGAGAAAAAACAGTTGATATGAAATTATGTTTGATTGATTCGTATCCTCTTATATTTTGATGAGGACGAGAAAGTCCTTTTGTGCCGATTGGATATTTGGGAAAACATTGGAAGTGTATTTTTTTTTATATATATATTTTTATACGGGTGATTTTGTATTTGAGCTTGACCACCGTCAGAGTTGTTATCTTTGCCGGATTTTATAAATCTAAAGATGTGATTTTGATGAAAAGTGAAAAAATTTTATAACCCGTTTAATACGATTCCGATAGTTTTGCTGACTTAACTATGGTAACTTGTCGGTCGAAGCGGCTTGGTTGGGAGGTTCTTGTGGAGTTGTAGGTGGATTTCTGTCACTAGGAAGGGTCTGTCAAAAGAGGAAGATCTCTAAGTGGGATCTCATCAAAACACCGTTGTTCAATATTCCGGTATAATGGTTGAACTGAGTAACTGTTGAGAATAATGATCAAAGCTCCAAGATTTCTCATGGTGCCTTTAAAATGGAAATTTCTTTGCACTCGTTTACTTCTCCACCAAAATAAGAGCGTGTCGTGTCCATTGACCTTGAAATTTCCCTCTGCCAGATGTGTGACTCACACTTCCATAGGGGAATACTTGAGTAATATGAGGTGCAGACCATCTTGATTTAAGTTTTCCTGGAAACAACTTCAACCTTGAATTGAAGAGAAGTACTTGTTACCCCAGTTGAAACTCTTTTCTCGTTATGTGCTTATCATTGGCATTCTCATAGGCTTCATGCCTAAATTCATCAAGTTCATTGAGTTGTAACAATCTCTTTTCTCCAGCCACTTGGGAGATCTATATTTCTTCCTTGTTGCGATAAACTTATGCTGAGTTCCCTTTGGGAGATGGCATGCTTTCCCAAAGACTAACCTATAGGGAGAGGTTCGTATCAGAGTTTTGAAGGTTGTTCGGTATGCCCAAAGTGCATCATCCATCTTTGCCGACCAATTCTTTCAGGATACATTCACAGTTTTCTTTAAGATCCTTTTAATTTCCTGGTTGGAAATTTAAACACTCATTACATTATGGATGATAGGCAAGAGTTATGCGGTGTCTTACTCCATACTTGGACAAAGTAATTCGAACAACTTGTTACAAAAAGTGCTTCCTTATCACTCACAATTGCTCTAAGAGTTCAAATCTAGAGTAGATGTGCATGAGGAGAATTTGACACCACTTTGGCGTCTAAGTAACCATAGGGACAACTTCCCACCAGCCCAGATACGTAGTCGCCAATAGTATGTATTTGTTTCCACAGAGGGAAGGGAATGGGCTCATGAAATCAATACCCCAAACATGTGCAGTTCTTCTAAAGATTGAATTGAGGGCATTTCATTTTGGTGCAGCTCTTCCAGTTCTTTAGCATCTATCACGTGTTTTCGAGAAATGAGTGAGCATCAGCAATAAGAGCGGGCCAATAAAATTCAGTTGCAGCACCTTTGGCCGTCCTTTATCCACTAAAGTGTCCACCACACTCCAAAGAATGACAATGGAGAAGGATGGCTCTCATTTCATTTTCTAGGATACATCTTCTAATCATCTGATCAACGCAATGCCTATAGAGAATGGGATCTTCCTAGAAATAATACCTCAATTCAAATAACCTTTTCTTTTGTTAAGTTAAGTCAAAGGGATAATTCTGTTAGCTAGGTAGTTAAGTGATGTTTACAAACCATGAGTCCAATCGGCATGAAACAACTGTAATTGCTTAATAGGGAAGCTATCATTAATGAGAACTTGTGAAGCTTCATTAACCTCAAATTCTAGTCTTGACAGGTGGTCGGCCACCAAATTTTTTGATTCCTTCTTGTCTTTTATCTCCACATCAAATTCTTGCAAAAAAAAGACCCATCTTATAAGGCGAGTTTAGCATACTTCTTTGTCACTAGATATTTTATGGCCAGTGATTCGTGAAGACAATGACATGTTACCCACGATCAAGTAAGGCTAAACTTGTCAAAGAAAGGCTGTTGCTAACGACTCTTTTCGATGGTGGCATAATTCATTTACGCTTCATTTGAAATTTATTGCTAGCATGGTATATGGCATGAAACACCGTTCTTCAAACTATGACTGCCCCAACCGCATAATAACTTATCACACATTAACTCAAATGGGGTTCGCGATCGAGCTATCACAATAAGTGTAGAGGTGAGCTTATCTTTGAACATGGTAAAAGAAGTCATGCAATTCTTATCAAAGCAAAATGGGACTCCATGCATCAATAGGCTTGAAAGAGGTTTTGCTATTGTTGAGAAGTCTTTAATGAACCTCCTATAAAAACCTGCATGGCTTAGGAAACTCCTAATTCCTTTCACTGAAGTAGGGGGTGGCAATTTCTCAATTGTCTCAATTTTCGCCTTGTCCACCTCGATCCCATTGTCGAGTACTCTATGTCCCAAAATAATGCAACCATGCCATGAAGTGGCATTTTCCCAATTAAGGACAAAGGTTGGTCTCCTTGCATCTCTTCAAGACGGACTCCTAAATTGCTAAAACGAAATCATCAAATGAAGGCTCTACTACTAAAAAAGTCATCCATAAAATTTAATTGACTTCTACACCATGTCAAAAATATCGCCATCATGCATCGCTAAAATAATGTCGAGCATTGCTTTAATCCAAATGGCATCCTCCTAAACACAAAAGTCTCGAAGGCATGTAAATGTTATCTTCTCTTGATCTTCAAGAGTGATAGCAATCTGGTTGTAACCAGAATATCCGTCTAGGAAACAATAAATTCATGACATGACCTATCAATATATTATCAATGAAATGGTAAAGGAAAGTGATCTTTCTAGTGGCTATCATTAAGCTTAGGTCAATGCGAGATATTCCAACCACTTGTTGTTATTTTAGGATTAACTCATTATTTTTCATTTTTTAATCATTGCTCATCCTGCTTTCTTTGTACTTAGACCGAAGGCTCGCCCTATGAGCTGTAAATGGGATAAATCACTCCCGCATCAAGCCATTTTAAGACTTCCTTGCGTACCACTTCCTTCATAGTTAGGTTAAGGCTTCTTTGGGCCTCAATTGTGGGTTTACTGTCATCCTCTAAAAGTATTCGATGCATGTACATTGATGGCCTAATCCCCTTTATATCGGCCAAAGACCATCCAATCGCCTCCTTGTGGTCTCTTAGCACTCTCAACATCTTTTCCTCTTCCACTTGAGAAAGATAAGACGAGATAATCATCAATAAAGTAGAAGACTCACCAAGGTAAGCATACCTAAGGTGAGATGGAAGTTGTTCTCTTCAAGGAGCAGGAAGCACCTCAGGGTGAAGGGGATACGGCGGGGACTAGATCCAGAAGCTCTCGAAAGTACTTTTGTTTGTTTTGTCGAAAAGGTCCATCCATGATACATATTCCACTTTCTTCATCATCAACAATGTCGGGAGAATCTCCATAGATAAAGGCTAGTCTCCAAGGGGATCAATATATATGATCCTTTTGGCTATCGATATAGCCTCCACAATGTCCACTCTAAAACAGCTTTCCTCTCCATGGGATGCGTTTTGGCATTGAACCATTTGAAAGTCACCTCTTAAATGTGAACCCTCGATCTAGTTCTCCTTGTTTTACATCAACAAGGAGCTCGGCGGTACTAAGAAGGGTCTTCCAAGTATAATAGGCACTTCCTTATCTCTTCCATATTCAAAGAACTATGAAATCAACCAGAAAAATAAATTGTCTACCTTCACTAGAACACCCTCAAAAAATGCCCCGAGGATGATTAAGGGATCATCACTTGGAGTTGAAAAGGTATAGTTGTAGGATTGTCTATCCCAAACCAAGTTCCTGAAAATAGATAATGGAATTAAGTTATTACTAACACTAAGATCACATAGGCTTTTCAAAATTGAATTTCCAATAGCACAGGTAAAGTAAAACTCCTGATCTTTAGCTTTGAAACTTTCTTTAGACATATACTTTGCATTCTCGAAAAGAGCAGCAATTTCATAATCACTAAGCTTCCTCTTGTTTGAGGATGTCATGTGAACTTGACATAAGAACATTTGCTCAATGCATGTGCGACAAATGGAATATTGATGTGGAGCTTCTTGAAAATTTCAAACTAAGCTTAATTAGTTATCCCGACTTGTTCTTATTCCAGTCTTTGAGATATGGGACAATCATAGTATATTCTCTTGAAGAAGCTTCCTTCAGTTTTCTTTGCTCTTACTAAAATTTTGATAACTTCTCGACTTTTCCAATAGTTCTAGCATTGTTTTCTCCACTTTCAACATTGTCTTCATCATTTTTCGGCATTGTTTTGAATGACTTCTCTACATTTTCCTCTTCTAAGTGTGATGGTTTCTGTGCTCCTTGCCATCTCTTCTAAGGTTCATAAGTGCTAGGAAAAGTATGGTGTTATCTTTCATTGAACATGGAACCCATGGAAGCCCATTTGAACCTCGAATTTCTAAGTTGAAGCTGACTTGATTAATGAGGAGGTTCTTGTCTCATTGACAAATTGAACTTGTGATTTCCTCGATTCAAATTGGTACTTAGCTAACTTCGCTCATAATTGTCTTACAAGCACTTTCTTCTCTTTAGGAGGTGAAGGTTTAACTTGCTCTACTAAGTGCATCACATTTGGATTATTTCTACGAGAGAGGTTAGGATGATTCCTCTACCCGAATTGAAATTGTTGCATATGGATTGGATTGGGGTTAAGGAATTTGCTAAAGTATTTGGCTTATTCACCTCATTTGTCCACAAAAGGGTTTTCTCCAATTGACACTCGGTATTGGAATTAGGCCCATAGCAAAAATCACATGTAGGGATGGCTCCTTGGATTACACTTGCCACAACTTGGGCATTTTGTAATTGAGTAGACTGAAGTTTCTTTGTAAGTAACAAGATTTGAACCGCTAGATTGTTGAAAACATCTAATTCATGTACTCCACTCAGTTTCTTATGCGTTGCTCTTTCACTCGGCCATTGGCAATTATTCAAAGCCATATCTTCCAATAATTGGTACGCCTCATCGAAGGTTTGTGACTCCCCAAATCCTAGGGGTCGTTGTGACCCATCTGACAGTGAAAACTTTGTGTGTCTCATATCTTGAGACCATTACATAGTAAAAATGGCCGCTTTAGCCCATACATCAATACTCACCAAAAATATATCCAACCAACTATATTACCATAGTTCAAAGTTAATATATCACTCTTAATACAAACATATATTAAAATTTAAAAATTCTAATACATTTTCTACAAAAGTATCTACAAAGCCACATGTCGACATGTTCTCAAAAAGAGCTACAGTGAGTGCGTCTCAGGAACACTCAACGTACTGAAATAATAATCCATGAAGCAGGTGAGCAATGCCCAGTAGTGATAATCTCCTACATGGGTTACTCCCCACATAAGTGCACATGTAATGGCAACCAAGCACATTCAAGCAAATGCATGATCTTACTTGGATAATACACGTACTGATCCGGTAATCTCGAGTCCTCATGATTCCCTCACATGCCTAAGCAAATGTGAGAAAAACCTTGTTCAAAACAAAGGTTTTTGTTCTTGAAAACGTACTCTTTGATTTCGATAAAATCTATTGGACAACCCTCAGAGGTGAATTCTTTGGGTAATTCTCAGAAATAGTCATAAGGTCGCCTCGAGATGTGTTGAATGACTCTCGAAACGATTCTTGGAGAAAATCTTCCTTGAAATTCCTTTCACAACCATTTTCATTTTCTTTCATTTTCTTTCATGTCATGCACTCTGCCTACCATTCTAGGGTGCCCGATTGCATAATAGATACATTATCATTTCAATAATTCATGCTAATATATTTTACATATATATTAACAAAAATTAATTCACATACATCATGTTATTCAATTCATAGCAATAACATCAAAATTAGCTCACATGGGCTAATAAACAATTCAAGCAATTCATTTTGAATCACCCAAACAACACAAAAATCACACACAAATCACGTGAACAGTAAAACCCTAGGCTCGGCACTGTTCACGGCCACAATAGGGATTTTTTTCACTCGATTCAAATATTTTGAGACCGAAAACACGGTCATCCAGGCCTCAACAAATCCCCATCCATTAAAATGGCTCTTAGCCAAAGAATAAACCAAGTAGGAGAAGACCCCTACCTCTTGGAGTTGTCAGAACTCTACAAAATCGGTGTCCACGCGTAGCCCTTGTAGCGTAGATCAACTTTGCTTCTTGCTCCGACAGAGCGGAGTGGTCGACAGGGGAAATCTTGAAGAGATTTACTTTCTCTCACTAAATGGTTCTGCATACGCTACCCGTTTCGAGAAAATGGAGAAGAAGGTGAAGTTGTCTTTTTGTCTTTATTTAAATCTTTTCACTTAATTCCAATTGTGATGCGTAGTTTGATTTTAAGCTTTTTTGACATGGATTAATCTAAGCCATTTATCACATCCTCGCTAATCATGCGACCATGTGTCACATGAGTACATGTAATGTGTGACTTTTGTTACATCACATGTCTCTCACAAGTTATTATCACATTTTCGACACAGGTGCTTCTAAGCGTTAAATTTGATTGTCTCGGAATTGTGAAGTCGGCGTGGTAGCTAGATTTCGCGAGTTCCATGATGATGTTTCATCATCCGAGATCTAGAAAATTTTAGTTTGACCAAAATTACCATTTTACCCTTTTGAATCCTAGAATTTTCTCGGGTTTTACATTCTCTCCCCTCCTTAAAAATTAGTCACGAAATTAGTACAATCTGACAAATCATATGCATATGCAACGTGCTATGTCATGCATGTAAACTAGTCATTTAAGTGCTTGACCAAATCACGTACCTTCATCCCTAAGCAAGAAGGGATAGGTGGCCAGCATCATGTCCTCGCTCCCACGTTGGCTCCTCCACTTCCACGATCGTCATAGCACCCTCGCTTTAACCTCACGGTCTTCGTCCAAAAAACATGATCCCAAGTATCCATAATGCACATGTGGCGCTAATCGGGGTGTCGGGTTGTAACTGTCGACCTGTTGGAATAGTAGTGGATGTCGGATTACGGAGCTCCACTCTCATGAAAATCGGGGCGAGAGCCTCCTTTGTACAAGGCTCTACCCGTAGTACAACACACAATCCCAACATAGACAATGACCACACGAGTCTCATATATAATTATAATGAGTAAAAATGACCACTTGGGCCCCTGCATTAATACTCACAATATACACCAACTATATCCAATAGTTTCAAGAGTTAATAAATTACTCTTATACAACATGCATTAAAAGTTTAAAACATTCTAATACATGTTTGCATAACAAAACTAAAGCCACAACCCGGCTTTCTTCTAAAGCAGCCTCATGAGTAATTAGTGTCCTGAAGAAAAAGCTCACTGTGCACGAAATAATATCCCTCAGTGAGGAATTTGAGCTATCACCTAGTAGTGGAATCACCCTAAATGGAGTTTACTCTCACTAAATGCATATGCGATGCTCGATAAGAACATACATTCAAATAAATCGTGAATCTGGCAGATATCTGCATCATTTCAAACTCGGACCAGAGTCCTCAGAGCTCCTCATACTTTTTAATACGTATGAAACATTATTTTCAAACAAAGATATTTGTTTAATTGTAGACAAACCCTCAATATAAGTAGTGGAATGAGCTCTAATGATCTATTTAGTGGACAACCCTCAATGTATATCAATTAGATTAGACTCAGACGATTGATATTTTATATGGACTACCTCAGATGGTATTATTGTGGAACCAACCCTCCGAAGCCACTATCTCGATGAACCTCATGCACTCACTCCCTGTCGTTCTGGGTGCCCGATGCATATAAGTGCATGATGCCAATTCGATACAATTATATAACACATGTAAATATATAATCATGCATATGTTACATAATTTAAATCACACCTGAAACATGTCATGTAATTTCAACATCCTTTATATCAAAATTAGCTCACGTGGGCTAATGATCAAACCGCGAGCAATTCAACGAAGATTGCACAGGCCAAACAGTTTTCTGAAAATTTATTTTCGTGTCCTTTATTCATGTGAGCGTTAAAACCACCTCAGTTCTTGTTCATAACCATATCAACATCGATTCCATGAGTGAAACGAATTAAGCGGCCATTTGCGACTCATCATCACAATGCATGATTTAATGCATTATTCATCGCCTGATGTACCCAAACAGCCCATACCCATTCACGGATTGTCGAAATGGGTGCCGTAATTTTCACACCTTGGTCCCCAAGTTTTGGGACCGATCAAAAGCTGACTGTTCAAGGCTCGAGCCACCCGAAACATCATAAAACACTTAAGCAAGTGTAAAACCAAGTAAGATAATCCCCTACCTCTGGAGTTTGTAAAACTCCTAAAATCGGAACCGCGCGTTGGCCTCGTAGCGTAGAGCATTTCCTTCTTGTCTGACGAATTCCGACCCGGTCGGATTGCTTGAAACCTAGAAGTCTCTGCTCTCTCACTAAAACCAAACCTACATCTCTCTTGCCTCCCCACGTTTTTGTCTCTTGGTCTTTTGAATAAAGGAACGACACTATTCCTTTTGTCTATTATCATTTAACAATTTACAAAATGACATCTATGTCCTTTGTTTTAGATTTTTGACATTTGGCACTACCTCGACCGTCCATTTCCATCATCTCTCTACTCATGCAACTTGTGTAACATGAGTACATGTTATATGTGACTTTTGTCACATCAAATTTCATTTTACGGCACCCGATACTAGATGCCTCGAAAAACATGCAAATTTCTACTGTCTCGAAATTCAATTTGGCGGTGTTAGCTAGATTTCGAGGAGGCGATTCGATGGTGAATCCCAGTTTAGGTCATCGAATCTGAAGAATAAATTTGGTTTACGAAATTACGATTTTCCTTTTCCCGAAAATTGGAATTTTCTCGGGTCTTACACCTTTGAAGTCCCTCTTTGAAGTCCCATGTATCAACCTCAGTCTCTCGATCCACTATGAAATTTGGATGCAGGTGTACCTCGAACATGGAGACATGAATACCTCGTGGACACACGACATCTTTGGGCGGTAAGCAATAGTGCAGCTCTGATTGCCTACCCTCAGAGTATCTCGAAGGGGTGATAAACCTTGACGATGGCTTCCCTTGCTTATAGAACCGATGCTCCTCTCTTGGTGTCACCTTGAGAAGGCAGTGATCTCGACCTCGAACTCTAGGTCGCGTCATTGCCGAGCATGGCTCTTCCTGGAATACGAGCCGTGAGAAGACGTTGTCGTATCAAGCTCACCTTCTCGGAGGTGTCCCTAATCAGATCAGGACCAGTGATGGAGCTCTCTCCCACCTCGATCCAACATATCGGTGATCTGCATGGCCTCCCATATAATGCCTCATATGGTGTCATTTGTATACTCGCTTGATAACTATTGTTGTAAGCGAATTCCACTAAAGACAGAGTAACTCATTTGATACCCTTATGATCCAGGGCATGCTCATAATGTGTCCTCTAACACTGTATAGTCCTCTCACGTGACCATATGTGCGTGGGTGGAAGAAGTTGTACTGTGGTCAGTAGGTGTGCCCGTAGCCTTTTAGAAAATCTTCAGTGCGTCGTAAACCTCGGGTCTCTATCTACACTATGGATGCGGTACTCCCATGTGGCCAGGATGATCTCTCAAATATCTGACCCAGTGGGAATCTCTCCAATGAAGGTCATCCGCCTGACTAGAAAATATGTCGACTCCGTGAGTCGGTCGGCACTATCGCCCATCATCATGTCGCTGCCCGGTCGAAGTAGCAAGTGGGTCTGATCATCGTGGCGATGCTCCACTTCCCTCGGCTACCTCGATGTTGAAGTAGCCTGGCGGCTGCAGTGCCAATATAACACGACAGTGAGACATCGTCGAACAAAGTCCCCTACGTGTCTCTTTCATTCACTCCCGATATGTGGCGACTAAGATCTTGGTACATCTTCGTGCTGGATACGACAAATCGGAAGCGGTGAAACTCGAGAATCTCACTCTCTCCGTCGGTCAGCGGGAACCACTACAGTCACCTACATCACAGAAGGCTACCATTGCGTAGACGGTCAGCCGCATCTATTTTGGGTGTGCACCAGTCCTGATGGACACTATCTCAAAGCGTCCTATCCTGGGATCGATCCTCATCACTTGGAGGCGGTGCTTAGCTACTAAACTCCCCAGCGTGCCACTGAGTCTACTCATTTGTATTGTAGCTCATTGTCCCACAATCTGAGCATCCACATCCCACTAAGTTATCTTGTGATGCTCCGTGACTTCCGGCGAGTGCATCGACCACCACATTTTCCTTACGAGGATGGTAATGCAAAGTGAAGTCATAATCCTCTAGGAACTCCATCCATATGCGTTGCCTCATGTTGAGGTCCCGCTGCGTGAAGATATACTTCAGACTTTTATGGTCTGAGTACACCTCGAACTGCTCACCATATAAGTAGTGGCGCCAAATCTTCAAGGCGAAGACTACCGATGCCAACTCCATGTCGTGTGCGAGGTAATTCTGCTCATGATTCTTCATTTGATGGGAACCATAAGCTCACATCCTCCTGGAATTTGCATCAAAGCACATCCCGATCCGGAGTCCTCGAGACATCTGTCTAACATATACCCCTGTCCCTTAATGGGACTATATCGAGAATAGGAAGCGATAGTGAGCATCACCATAGCTCTGAATGCCTCATCGCATCGGTCATCGATCAAACTTGGCCTCCCCTTGGGTCAATCTCATCATAGGTGCTGCCAATCGGGAGAAATCCTCAATGATCACAGCCAGTACCCGGTGATCAATGCGTATCTCGGCCCGACTTGGCCTCTCCCGACTCATCCACAGTGTCTCGACCTCGAGGTCACCAACACTCTGAAGTGACACTACATCCCGAATCTCTGGGTAAGACAAAACTTGCACTTGCGAACTTGTGATCTGGCGGTGGTCTCTCAGCAATTGTAAAACAATCCTCAAGTGATCCTCATGCTCCCTCTCTAACTGGGAGTAGATCAAAATGTCATCCACGAAGACCATGGCAAACTGATCCAAATAGGGTTGGAATACCCTATCATGGGAATCCATAATTCATATTGGCGCATTCGTCAATCAAAGGGCATCACTTTGTAAACTCAAAGTGCCCTGTACATCTAAACGTTGTCTTGGGGATATGCGTCTCCTAACTCTCAGCGTGGTAACCCGTACGAGGTCTATCTTGGAGTGGGCTCGCGCTCTACCGGTGATCAAACAAGCCATCAATCCTCGACGGTGAGTGGAGTTCTTGATCGTAACCACGTTCCAGCGCCGATGATCAGTACGCAGTCAGAAGGTCTTGTCCTTTTTCTTCTAGACGGGACCGGGCGCCGTAATTGAGTGCTGGGTCTAATGAACCCTTGTCGTGCTTTCTTGTAGTTGGACTGCGAGTTCCTGTGACTCTTTGGTGCCATCCTATGAGGAGTCATAGAGATGGGCGAAGTACCAGGGTGTAACTCGATACCGAAGTCTACAACCCTCTACGGAGGCAATACCAATAGCTCATCCGTAAAAACGTCCTCATACTCACAAACTAACCAAGGTAGATGATTAATGCCCAAAAAGTGCAATTTTGAACCCTATATTAGATAGGTTTTGAGTGCTTTTTGCACATTAATCATGTCGCCTCTCTGGTGAAGTGTTCAATCTTCTTAGTAGTACTTATGCCATTTAAGAGTATTTTTGGTACATTTTCTGGGCTTTTCTTGCACTTTTGGAGTTCAATGTCGAGATGAATGATGAATCATGAAGTTTGAACTGAAGTCTCGACTCATCAATCGGTGAAATCGGAGAAAACCAAGGCAAGATGAAGAAAATGTGATGCGGGTTGAAGGCCAGGGAGGCAATGCGGTGAAGGATCAACAAAAATTTGGAATTTTATAAACTGAAAATTTTCTCTAGGATTGCGAAAATTTAAGACACTTAAGCGAAAATTTACGCAACCTTATAACATAAATTTATTAGACCCGTCGATTTATGCATGTTCCTTAGCGAAAAAACCTGATTCGCTATTCACGAGAATTTCGCTAAGCAGCGAAATTTCGCTATGTGAGAGTACCATCGTAAGCGAAATTTCATGTTTTATTTGAACACATTGATTTAAGCTAGTTAGCGAAATTCCTACGACTGCGAAAATTGATGCCTCGTCATGCTTTGTAATTAATGCCAAACCGCCTCCAAACTTGGTGTATTGCTGAATTGTCCAATAGCAGCCAATTTCATAGGTTTTTGGTATTTCCTTACCTTGAGGAGGCACATATAAGCCCCTCTTGTTTGTAACAATTGGAGAACAAGTGGTGAACAAATTGTGGAGAAGATATTTTTGTAAAGTTTTATTTTTGTAAATAAGTCTTTTATTTAGGTTTTTGCTTTTATTTTCTTTTCTCTCTTCTCTCTCTTCTTTCTCTCCCTTTCTCGAGGCGCAAACACACCTCTTGAGGATGACGGCTCAAGAGATGCTTGGCTAAGCCTCCTTCTTTGAAGAGGAAGGAAAATTGCTTGGTGGTGAGGCATATGCATGTTGTCTCTTGTATTAAGCTACGGGTAGTGTATTTATGGCTCTTATTCTCAAACTTAGTTGCTGTTTATGGGATGTTATTGGTTGGCCAATACTCTCCATGCTTTGGGACATTGTTCTTTAGATGGTTTTTACGAACCTGCGAGATAATATTTACATGTTAGGGTTCTTCAAATTAGGGTTAAATAACATTCTTATTATTATTTTGGCCAATACTCTCCATGCTTTAGGATCACGGTGCTCGGGTGAGAGATGCCTTGTTGTTCTTTAGATGGTCTTTACGAGCCTACGAAATGATAATTTAATGTTGGGGTTTTTAAACTAAAGGGGCCATAAGCACATGCTCTGTTTGACTCAAATAGGAGAGATGTTTCATAGGTGAGGTTTGCTAGTTAAATATAGATCGGTTATGCCATGGACTATATGTTGCATGTCATAACGGATAAACCGAGGACACTTGTTTGCCTAACTTGCCAGAGTTAGTGACACAAATCTTGATTAACTTTTACTTGCAATTAGTTTTACGAGTCTCTCGGTTTTCAACTTCATTCCCCTTTGTTTTGAAACACACAATTCCAAAGAGTCCAAATAGAAAGCCTTACCTTCATGCGATGCAAACGCCATTTTTAGGATGAAAACCCATCCCGTGTTCGATCCTAGACAACTGCTGTGATGGCTTGACTCTGACGATGGTAAGGCTGGGGTGTATATAAATTTTGTTGATTTTAGCTCGACCTACGCCTTTACGAATCAAATGGCGTGATTATGGGGATGGTGCCAAACTACAAATGAAGTTGAAGGTGCCTTGATCCACATCACAAGTGAAGGTAACCACACCTCTTTTTGCAACTCGATTCTGCGAGGAGGCTGCTTGATTTGCTTCACTTAGCGATGCTTCACCTTTATTTCGATTTGAGTTTTTCATTGATCAGTTTTTATTTTTAGTTAATTTTAATCTTTGCGGGTTGTTTGTTGCTTTGTTGTCTCTTTTAATTGTGTAACAAGCCCAGTAATACAACAGTGGGATAGAACAACAGGTGGGTTGAGATAGGATGAGTACCTGAGTGAACGGTAGTGAAGTTAGTGTACTTGGCCCGATACCATGGATCCAGCCACGAGGAATTCGCGAGCCAACCAGAACCCCATGAATCAAATACCTAGAACCATGAGGATCACATCCACCCTCTAGAGTTAGTGCCCGTCACGTATCATTCCTCCTAGCTGAAGATGTAGTGATGGTATATTGAGTACTATCGCATATCATGAGGTATGGAAAATGAAAATCCATACACTCATATTAGGGATTTGAGGGGTTTGCACTACAGCACAAGGAAGGTAGTGGACATGGATTTGCTGAAGCTAAAGGCATTTTCCATTGACTCTAAAGGACAAGGCAGATGTATTTCGACTCATTGAGCCTAGAACCATTAGAAATTGGTGTTGGTACAATGAATTCTGAAGAAGTTTTTCAGCACTCACAAGACCAATAATTTGAAAAGACAAATCTATGCTTTTGCAGCTCATGATGGTGAGGAATTTTACAGGTGTTGGGAAGATTTATGGAAACCATCGGTGCACCTTCAGCGTCATGGGTTTGATACTTGGATGTTGGTGAACCCGTTTTTATGGTGGTGTCTCCGCCATGAGGCAACTCTTAGAAACCATGTGTGGGGAGACTTTTAAGCAAACATCCCGAGAGTAAACCATGGATTTCTTAAATTACGTGGCTGAAACCTTCTAGGAGTTGGGATAGGCTTAACCTGAAAACGGATAGGATGAAACCACCCGATCAGCTTGAGGGTGGGATGTATGCCTTTGCTGAAATAGAGATGAGGGCTAGGATTTCAACCTAGCTAGGAAAGTGGAGGAACTTGAAGGAAAACGGCTCCAGAGGTGCATGCGGTATTGAAAAATCTGCCTGATCCTAATCCTTGCACCAATTTCAATCCCTGCACCCAGCCGACAGTGTCTATGGCCCTGCGAGTGAAGGATTTGATGTCGAGAATGTTGCAAACAACGTAGGACAATACAAACCACAACAATCCAATGCTCCATATGGTAATACCTACAATTCCAATTGGAGAGGAATCACCCTAATCTTACATGGAGACCCCAGCCCCACGTTTATGTACCCCGGGTGCCCGAGCCTCAGTTGGTTTCCCACATGTGATCCACCAATGACCACCGTCCTCTTCTCAGTGGGAAATAAGCCATATTGAATTTGAGTAAGGTGGTGGGCAGCTTTGTTGAGGAGCAAAAGGAATTAATGCGCAACTGGCCGCAAGAAAGGATTGATCTTGTAAGTACATTGAATAAGAGAATAGATGGGTGAGGCGATCTCGACAGAGAAAATTGATAACCCTACGATGTTGATCACGAGATTAACAAAGTTGCTAGAGTCTGAAAGAGATTTCCATCACAAACGGGTTCCAAATCCTAAAGGAATTCATGAGGTAGGATCATCCAACAATTCAGGAATGGATGGAGTTAAGGCCATAATCTACGAGGGAAGTGGGAAAGAGGTTGGTCGGCTGTACGAAACACATTGAAGAACCTAGAGCGGGAAGAATTGCAACTGAGCATATTCTCCTAGAGGAGGATTCAATGAAATACCATATACCACCTCCATTTCCACAAGCACTTAGAGGGAAGAAGAAGGCAACTCAACAAGCGAGCATTGCGAGGTTTTAAGAGCAAGTGAAGGTTAATATACCTTTCTTGGACCTAATCAGAGCAAGTCCACCTTATCTGAAAATTTTGAAAGATCTTGTCAAGGGATTAGGCATTGAGAAAGCATTTCTCCTTTGAACATATCAGTGCCATAATTCAAGCAAATACCTGTCAAATACAAAGATCACGGATCTCCCACGATTTCGAGTCAATATTGGTAGAATTGCATAGAAAAATCCTTGCTTGATTTGGGAGCGAGTGTGAATTCTAATGCAGTATTCGAGTATACAAGCAGGTAGAGTTTAGGTGAACTTATTACCAACATCACACTCTCATTGGCCGATCGTCAGTGAAAATCCTAAGGGGATAGTTGAGGATGTCTTAGTGAGATAAGAGCCAAATTACTACCCGGTAGATTTTGTGGTATGATCTTAGACAATTGCTAGTGAACCTAATCATGTACCAACAAATCATCTTGGAAGACCATTTCTGGCCACTGCCAATGCAATAATAAATTGCCGGAATGGAATCATGCAATTAACTTTTGGTAACATGACCGTAGGTTGAATATATTTCATTTGAACAACGAACATGAGTTGCTAGAGCGAAAATCAAATTTACGATGAGGTTGTTTCAATTGATCGGTATGCTTGAGGAAGGCTCTGTTGACCGGAAATGCAGGAGTAATTACCCATGGAGATGAAGATATATTGGTCTTGCCAACAACACCAGCGCAAGCCAATTGATCAATTCCAAAACCATCGACAGGACCACATCAACGATTGGGCACCCTGAAACCATGGAATTAGCCCGAGCAAGCGCATGGGTTGAGGAGATCATCTCATGACCCTCCTTGAGTAATTTTGGTATTTGAACTGGTTTGGTGTTCTCAAAAACCAAATTAAGTTCAACAATTTTGTTTTATTTTTTTATTTTTTTATTTTAATTAATTTCCATTTTTTAGCTATTTTTAGTATGTTTCCTAATTTAGCGACTTTCCATTTTTACCAAGTTGGTAGAGTATTTTATATTATCTTATATTAAATTCTTAGATATATTCTATTTCTAATTTTAATTTTAATTTTTACTTTTAGTAATATATTAATTTTCATTTAATCACGAAGAAATTTGAATTGCGGGTGAATTATCTTGGAGTGTGAGCTAAATTAGCTAATAGCAAAATTGGCGTAAAGACCTCGGCCTACTGGATGCTTATATAAACCTCGGAGGCTGGTTTAGAATGCCACTTCACATTCTCCTCCCAATGCGGCCCCTGAGTCTCCCCCGCGGCCCCGAGTCCTGGGGCCCCTCCCGCTGTCGACCGGCCCCGCGCCGCCGACCCCCGCCTCTCGAGCTCCATCAGCCGGAGTCTGTGGTTCCGGCTAGACTGGCCGCCACCCTACACCCTGGAAGCTTTTCCCGACCGGGAGTTTCTAGGATAGCCATCCCCACCACGCACGCACCAAATTCGACCGAGCCTTCGCTGAGCTCTCCCACCACGCACAAGACTACCTCGACAGCCACGCCCACCGAGCCATTATCGCCGTGCCCCTGTCTCGCCTATCGTGCTCGCCTCAAGATCCAGCCATTTCCCGAAACTTGTTCGTTGGCCTCAGCTAGCCCCAATGATAGCCTGAGCCCTGGGTTCAATGATTTGGCCAGTGGTTGTTCTCAAGAGGGCCTCAGAGAGCTCCTGCTCAAGACTTCACAAAGGCGCCAGCTTATATTTTCAAAGGGAGTCGAGCCCTTTCGAAAGTATTTTACTCGAGCACTAGATATGGTTCGCACTTCCCGGCGGGTCCCGTCGACCTGGGTGAGATTCAAAGACGCCCGAGAGAGTGGCTCTACCTCAGTCCCGCCTCCCGTACTTCCATCACTTGGCTCCCAGAGGGCAGCCTCCGAGGAGCCTGGGGTGGATTTAGACGTTATCACTCTGATGGGACCCCGGCCCCATCGCCCCTCGTAACACAGGAGAGTTGGGGAGGGCCCACCTCCAAGTGCTCGCACACTGCCCAGCGAAGCCATCTTCCACTGTGCTCCCCACCATCTCCAAGCATCTAAAATTTACGCAGGCGACTCATCACCACAAATTGCCGCTGGGCCACGAGGATCGAGGCCACTACTAGAGGGAACCCCATTCCGGAATGTGCTGAGACTCCACAAATAGTTTCATCGTGAGTCATTTGGCGACATCTCCGTGATTGAGAGTCGACCCCAGATATCAGGAGTCTTTGAGACGACCGAGGAGTATTCACTCCTACCTCATGACTACGACGCTTATTAATTCGAGTGGTACTGCTAGCTTACCACTCTATGACATCCAGGAGATAAGACAAATTCACTGTAGATTCAGTCAAGATAGATGACCGCCTGTACTCAGCAATTATATTTTAGCAAAGATTTGCCTTGCGATACCGCCAAGCAATTCGTAGGGTTATGAGCTCGGGGCTCACCCGCCTCACAGAGAGATGGTCCCAGGACCGCCAGAGACATCACCGCCGGTCCGCAGATTTGGCAGAGGCTTCGTCGATTGGGCCAAAAGTGCAATTCAACCCTATATTAGATAGGTTTCTGCGCTTTTGATCATTAATCATGTCATTTATACCAATTGAAGTGTTCAAGTCATCTTAACACTTATGCCATTTGGTAGGTGTTTTTAAGGTTTTGTAGGTGTTCGTGTACTTTTAGAATTCAATCTCAATACAAAGGATGAATCAGCGTTGAATTCAAGTCTCAAATGATCAACCAGCCCTAGAACCAACAGGAAACCAAGGCAAATAAGAAAATTCATGCAAATAAGGCAGGAAGAAAATGTAAAGAGGCTATGCCAGGAACAAGGGCAATGGAGAACAAGAGTCGCAGATCTCGTGCATTTCGCTTAGCTGGGCCAAATCGCAACCCCAGCGAAATTGGATGCCTCCTGGCCATGCTTTGTAATTAATGCAAACCGCCTAAACTTGGGCGAATTACATCCTTGTCCTATAACTTATAGCCCACTTGTTAGGCTTTTTTGGTATTTTCTATACCTGAGGGAGGCCTATATAAAGCCCTCTTGTTTTGAAACCTAAGCAAATAATTTCAAGCATCATTGGGGAGAATAATAGTTGTAAGTTTGTACTTTTAAATAAATTGTTTTATTTTTAAGTTTTGCTTTTATTTTCTCTTCTCTCTCTTTCTTTCTCTCTTCTTTCTTTCACTTTCCCTTTACGCTAAACACACCTCATGAGGATGACAACTCAAGAGATGTCATGTTTCCTCCTTCCTTTGAAGAGGAAGGAATCTTAGCTTGGCGCTGGGGCTTAAGCATGTTGTCCCCATGTACTAAAAGCTACTGTAGTGTAATTATGGCCTCTTATCTTCAAACTCACAGATAACATGGATGCTATTGTCTCGCCAATACTTCCATGCTTTAGATCCAAGGCTTAGTGACAGAGGTAATGTGGCTCTTAGATATGGTCCTTATCATTTCTCGAGGTAGCATTTACATGTTAGGGTTCTTCAAATTAGGGGTTAAATAACATTGACTTTTATTATTTTGGCCAATACTCCATATTTAGGATTCAAGTAGTTCTAAAGTAGACGCACTGCGGATTCTTAGACGGTCTTTACTCGCTTTAAAATGATAATGGAATGTTAGGGTTTTAAACAAAAAGGGGCCATAATTGCATCCCGTGTTGACTCAAATAGGAGGATAACACCCGAGGACATGTGTTTGCCCTCTAGCTTGCCAAGTTAGTGACTCAATTCTTCAAAGTGAATTTATTCACTTTAAATTTCGCTTTACCATTTCCGCATTTAAATTCGCTTTACCATTTCCGCATTTACAATTTCCGCTTACCATATTTCCAGCTTTTTGGTAATTTCCGCTTTTAAACCATTTACGCTCGCTCTACCATCCACTTAACTTTCGCTTTACAACTATTGCTTCAAACCACTTCCCTGTTTTAACCAAACCCCAAAATCCAAATTTAATTCACCAGTTTTGATTTCACTCAAATCATTTGTACGAAGAAAACCCATCCCTGTGTTCGACCCTAGACCGCTATGCTGCAGTAGCTTGACTACGGCAGTAGGAGGAACTTAGGATATACAAATTTTGTTGATTCCGCTCACCCTACCGTGGCACGAATCAAATGGCGCCGTTGCCGGGGATGGTGCCTTAGTGCAAGTGAAGAGCTGTGGAACACTTGTGATCCTCATCACAAGTCTTGGTGAATTTCCTTTTATCATTTTACAGTCATTTTTTCTTAAATGATTTTGGATCGTTAAAAAAAAAAAAAAAAAAAACAACAAAGTGGTTGGGCAGGAGTTCATTTTCCGTGCGGGTTTGAACTAGGAATCAATCCTCGCAGGACTATATTCGTGTCAGTTCTCTTGCAGCCATATTTGTCATAGGAATCCATTTTCAAAGTGGGATTGAAAATTTTAAGGCAAGCAGTTTAGGTTCTGTGGGAAAATTGACTGAGAGAAAATGGAACACCCATATGGAGAGCACATACCGGGAGGGTAACCCTGTAGCTACATGACTATGAGAGACTATAGAACCTTCCATATCGCTGGCAACAACCTCGTGAGTGAGAACCCAAATCCAAATATGTCACCGAGGGAATATAGAGACCAAAATGATGAGTGCACCCGCTCATCATAAGCCCTCAACTTATCCACCTCCTCCACTATATGATTATCCCGAACCTCCATTTTATGCCTCATCCCCTCACCTCAACACTCGCCCACTCATACCAATCCATCCATTATTAGAACAAGCCATTTCGACCTTACTCCTGAGAAAGGGATGACTTTTGTGGGAAGAGAATAAGAAGATTAAGGCCCATTCAATTGTCACCGGTGGAAGACAATTTGAACAAGAAAATAGATGACCGAAAAGATGACTTGAGCATAAATGGGACAACCCGCAAGATTCCATCGAGACCTAATCAGCATCAACAAATCCACCACCCTTATCCCGTTGAACAAGCCATCCTCGACTCTGAGCAAACAAGTGGACAATTTTTAATAAGATAATAGGGTGGTGAATGTCCGTGCTATTAGGGAAATTGAGACAGTGAAGAGCTCCCTGAACAAGAGGACTGATGGACTCCAAAGTGAAATTGATCAAAAATTGGACATCCAGCAGGAATCCATCTTAAAGCTCACCAATCAGCCTGTTCAGCAAGAGGAAGAGAGTCCAAAGGAAGAGTGCCTAAATGGCACCATAGTGGAGGAGTCGTGTCTACGCAGCCACAACAAGGCCTCGTAGAAAATTCGAACCTTAGAAATTGGTGTGTTGTTGTTCCGCTATGGGATAAGGAGGATGCAATCCTCTCGTTGTCGACGAGGGAAGCGTGGAAGAAAACAAAGAGAACATTTTCCCCGTCGGCCGACTGATTCATTTACACACCGCCATTACTCCGCACCCACAATCCCAACCCAAAACACGACGCCAATGCTCAAAGCACCTATAACCCACTCGCCTCGTGTACATATTGCCCGTTAAAACTCATAAACCAAAGAAGACTCGCCTCCCAGTTGTAAGTCCAACTCCACTCGTCACCATGCAAACATTAGAAGACTAGTGGTCTTCAGACATACCTTTGCCACTACATCAAAGAAGATGGCAAATGCCTATGCATTGCATGGTATAGTGGTTGGTTCTGGTGCTCTGGGCTCGATTTGGAGCATCCGAACCCCTAAGATTTCTGAATTAATTAGTTCCAAGTAGCCTCCAAAGGCCTAAGGAAAGTGATATGGGGAGTACAATTTCCCCACTTTTTGCTTGAATTTTTCGCTTTATATTATATTATCATAGGTTTATTTTGATTTTGTTAATTTTTCTTTATAAATCTTTCTTTTGATTTTTTAGTTAATTTGTGTTTTTAGATTAATTTTTACTCTTCGTAAATTTCGTATTAATTTTAGTAGTTTTTTTTTTTTTTGCAAATTTTGGAGCATGAATTGAAAATCGGGAGGAACAAGAAATGTGCATTCGCACCTCAAGCCGCAACCACCCGTAATCCTAGCGACTTCGCAAACCGTCTCGCAAAAGTTCGTAATCTCAGCAAAAACATTGCGAAATTACAGCTAACTCAGATCATCATTAGCTAAAATATATACTCGCTTCATCGGTACTGGCTAGCTTAGCGAATTCTTCGCTAGCTACGAAATTTCAACATTGCCAATTTCGCTTAAAGCTCTCATAATTTCATGGTTACATGCTAAATCTGCGAATTAGAAATTCATGCTCGTAGCGAAACTGGCTTAAATTCATGCCTCAGAGAAAATCCAGAATAAATTAAAGAGTTGGCAACCATTTCGCTATTAGATAGCCAATTTCGTATCATGCGACTCAGCGCCTAGCGAATTTCGCTAAGCTAGCGAAATTCTTTCGCTAAGCCCCACCGTTTTGCCCCTCCGATTTTGTTTGCGATAACTTTTCATCCGAACCCGTTTAGGGCGTTCTTGGTACCGTTGGAAATCTTAGAGAGTGTAGAATCCAAATATGGCCAGAAAGAACATTTTTGAGATTATTATGAAACTGTAATTTTAAAAATGGTCCAACTGGTCACTTTTTTTCTCTCTTTTCTTCTCCTAACTTGTTTATTTGAAGCCCGAACGGAGTATAAGGTGTCGATGGAAAGCTTGTGAGGTCTCCTATCCAGTAATGATCACATCTTATCATGGAGGTAACACTTCCTTATCTAATTTTCCATTCCGAACCCCATTTCTACACTCCCTAGATGCTTCGGGGCTGGGGAGAATTAGTAAAGGTGAAGTAGATTTTTATATTTATGTTTTATTATAAGCAAGACTCTATTTATGTTTAGTGGGCTTGCTGGGTCCCCTTTCTATAAAGCCGTTATACTTCCAAATTACTTTTTCAAATTCAGTCTGCTTTTTGCAACAAAACTTTTTGTGGTTTTGCCTAACCCGTGGTTTGAAAAAATCAAGCTTTGTCCAATTCTATTGATGTTAGATTGGTTCCATGCTTAGTCGAGTGGAATGATTAGCTGAATTCTTATCACTGACCTTTCTTCCAATCTTTAGCCAACCACACACAGCACATTAGATTTCAATGATGGGGCCGAAAAACCGTGCAACCTCCTTTATTTTGCATAACCTACCCTAGTTTCATCAATCGCCTTTTACAAAGTTAAGGACCCCCGTGAAAAAAAAAAAAAAAAAAAAAGAAAAGAAAAAGAAAAAGAATAAAAATTGCAACGCTTTGCCTTGAAACCCGAGCACTGTCCGAGGGGTATATGGCGAAAGCCTTTAAAGCCCAAAGGCCCTAAACCTTCACCGGTCGAGTCGCCGACTTTGTGTTCGCTGGCATGGGTGGATAGGTGGAGTTTAGGCAAGTTGTAGGTGCTGTAGTCTCGAAATCATTCAAGTCCGGTGAACCTCGAAAGTTAGTGGTCGAAGATCCTCATGACTCGCCCTAAGCTCCACCTGGTCGGGAGTCATCTAGATCCCCGCTACGGGACTTTGGTGTGAGGTCGATTCCTCAAGATTGCCCACAACGCAAAAGACTGTGGGAATAAGAGGTGGGTCCTGATCTATTTAGGTTGGTTAGCATTCTAGGTCGCGGTAGTAGCCAGTTGGGGGAGTGCAAGCCATACTTTATCTGGGAGCTAATCAAATAAACACTTAGATTTTCGTGGAAGCTCGCTGATTCACTCGAGACGGGAGACTCTTTGATACTCACCTTGTATGGCATTCATTCTCTCATGATAGTTATTGAGCAATTATAAGATTGATGATTCTTACTTAGGTTAGGCATTACTTTTCACCACTCAATCACAACCTTTTGAAAATCACCATATGCATCTCATTTTTTATTTTGGTATCATATGGGACTAGCAACGCTTTGTCAGTGGATTAGGTGCTCAAAAAGTGCAATTTCAACCCTGCATTAGATAGGTTTGAGTGCTTTTTTGATCATTAATCATAGTCATTTATACTAATTGAAGTGTTCAAGTCATCTTAGTAACACTTATGCCATTTGTAGGGTGTTTTTGGTTGTTTTGTAGGTGTTTCGTGCACTTTTAGAATTCAATCTCAATACAAAGGATGAATCGCTAAGTTGAATTGAAGTCTCAAATCATCAACCAAATTCTAGAATCAATGAGAAAACCAAGGCAAAGTGAAAAATTTGATGCAAACTTGAAGGCGTGTGAAGAAAAATGGAAGAGAAGCAGCGTGAAATTGGGGTGGCAATGGGAACAAGAGTCGCAGATCCCGTGCATTTCGGGCTAGTTAGCGAAACGGTAACTCCGAAGGAATCTGATGCCTCAGCCATGCTTTGTAATTACGCAAACCGCCTTCAAACTTGGTGAATTACATCCTTTGTCCTATAACTTAGCCCAGCTTGTTAGGGCTTTTTGGTATTTTCTTATACCTCGAGGAGGCCTATAAAGCCCCTCTTGTTTTGTAAACCTACAACAATTTCAAGCATCATTGGGAGAATAATAGTTGTAAGTTTTTACTTTTGTAAATAAATTGTTTTATTTTTTAAGTTTTGGCTTTTATTTTCTCTTCTCTCTCTTCTCTTCTTTCTTTCTTTTTTCACTTTCCTGGCCAAGCAAACACACTCTCTCGAGATGACAACTCAAGAGGATAAAGCCATGTTTCCTTCCCTTGGAAGGAAGCTAGTCAAGGAAAACGGGCTTAAGCATGTTGTCCTCATGTACTAAAAGCTACTTCGGTAGTGTAATTATGGCCCTATCTTCAAACTCCTATTGCATAACATGGGATGTTATTGTTCCCGCTAATACTCTCCATGCTTTAGATCCAGCTTATTTAGTGACAGAGGTACCGCGGGCTCTTTAGATGGTCCCATTTGCCTCCCGAGGTAAAGAGATTTACATGTTGTGGTTCTCAAATTAGGGCTAAATAACATTGACTTTATTGGTTTTGGCTAATACTCCATGCTTTAGGATTCAAAGGTTTAAAGCGAGATGCACTGATTCTTTAGATGGTCTTACTATTTTAAAAATGATAATGGAATGTTAGGGTTTTAAACAAAAAGGGGCCATAACCGTATCCCTGTGGTCGACTCAAATAGGAGGATAACACCGAGGACATGTGTTTGCCTCTAGCTTGCCAAGTTAGTGACCTAATTCTTCAAAGTGAATTTATTCACTTTAAATTTCGCTTACCATTTCCAAGATTTAAATTTCGCTTACCATTTCCGTGATTTTTACAATTTCCGCTTACCATTTCCTAGCCAGAATTTCCAGCTTTTAAACCATTTACAGTTTCTCAGTTTCAAGCCATCCACTTAACTTTCAGTTTTTACAAGCCATTAAGCTTTCAAACCACTTCCTGCTTTTAACCAAACCCCAAAATCCAAATTTAATTCACCGCTTGATTTCACTCAAATCATTTGTACGAAGAAAAACCTATCCCGTTGCTTCACCCTGTATCACATGTCAAGTAAAGAAATGACTACTAGCAGGCGAATCTTGTGATATACAAATTTTGTTGATTCCGGGCTTCACCCTACCGTGGCACGACCACCGCCTCATGCTGCCCATCGACCACATCTTCTGTCAAGACTGCTTTGTTCCTCCTCCGCAAAGATTATGTGCAAGAGGAGGGGAGCCATCCTCGGAGGCAACCCCACCCGATCTCGTGGGATTTCGTTTAGCCCCTCTGAGCTGGTGATGGCCTCCCTTTTGCATTTTGAGGAGAAGGTCCATCGAAAAGAACTGACCCGAGCGGAGAGCATCCCACTACTGATGCCGAGACTCCTCCGCAGTGTTCCTCGAGCGTATCGGATTCCCGTGAGGAGCCCGTGCCAGAGATGAGGAGCTAGATGCCTCTCATGTAGTGTCGCATCGGTTATGACTATGCCCGTCCCATTCCACATACGACCACAGACTGTGAGGAGGTACTGGGTCGAGGCCGAGGGACTACGGCTACGTATGATATGTCCGTCCTCGAGCCCGAGGTACGCAGGACTCCCATTCCGCGTATCGCTCACCTCCATCCTCCACATACTACATCAAGAATGCAAAGCAGATACTCCAGTGGCCTTCTTATTCTAAGACATCATTCAACGGAAAGAAGAATCCATGCGCCGAGGGAGATACCGGTGTGATGGATGCCATCTCGCTCACTCGCGTTACACAGCTCGCCCGCAGATCGCAGGTCGCCCAAAGGCCATTCTATGTCGACTCGTGATTATGACCCACCCGTCTTCCTCATGTTCCCCGGTCACGAGAGGAGCCCACCGCATCGATGCAGCTTCATTGGATGTCGACGCAGCGAAAGTTAGCTTCAAAGTCTACTAACACTCACCACTACCACAAAGAAATGAGGTGGTTGTGTTTCTTTTTGATTTTTGTTTATTTACCAAGCTTTATCAATCGCTTACCAATTTCGTTTAGGATTTGATGATTAGCCATAAGAGGCAAAGTGATAGTTTTGTGTTTAGCTTTATTCAAGTATTAGCCATTTTGGCTATATCAAAAGCTATTCATTTTATATATATACAAACTTTTAGCATATCATGTTTCAGGCTCCACTAGGTTTAAATGTGTTTTTCTTTCAATCAACAATTGAATTGCTACAATTGGACAATTGAATTGCTTCATGTTGAGAAATTGAATCACTATTTGTCACTTATATGCTAGGACAAATTCCATGCTTGAGACAATTTTTGGTCAGCTGAAGTTCCTGCATGCTCAACTTGAAATTTCTCCCTTATGCTAATTCACACATCGTGACCCATTGTTCCAATAGGTTGTGAATCATGGTGCCTCTTTCGCCAGATAAATCTACCTAGGTATGTTGGCTACCTAGGATAGTTTTGAGTTACCTACATTTGAAGACCAATGTTGTCTTCCAAAAGGAAAAGAAAAAGAAAAAGGTAAAGAAAAGAAAAAGAAAAGAAGAAAAAGAAAAATAAAAAGTCGTGGAAATTGGCTTTGAAACCTCGAGCACCTGGCCCGAGGGGTGTATGGCGAAAAGCCTTTTGAAACCCGATGCCCTAAGCCTTAATTGGTCGAGTCATCGAGATTTTGTGTTCGTTACATGGGTGGATAGGTGAAGTTTACCGACTTGTGGGTGCTTAATTTTCGAAGTCATTCGAGTCCGGGTGAAGCCTTTTGCAGTTAAATGCCGGGTCATTGATCCTTTCTGGCTCGATGCCCTTAAACCTTAATTGGTTGGGAGTCATCTGGCGGACTCGTTACACCTGACCCTTTGTGAAGTCGGATTTTAAGTATTGTACCCTACGATGTAGATGAATAAAGAAAGAAGTGTAACTAGCCTCTATCTAGGTTGTTCAACAACTTAAGGCCATGTCAAGTATAGTCGGGGGAGGTGGCAATTTTGCGCTTATCGCTTAATCGTTACAAAAGAACCATTAGACTTAGGTGGAAATTCAAGTTGAGAATTATGGATCCATTGACCTTGAATTGTTCTTGTATGGTTTTGATTCTTTCATACGGCATAACTTTGATTTCACTCTCAAGTTAAGATAATGTTTATATGTATATAAACCCTTTGAATCATGTAACCTTTGCAAATCACCACATGCATCTCCTTTTTCTATTTCGCATTGCTGGCGGACTAGCAACGCTGGTTGGGGGTGTACTACGCCTAAAAGTGCAATTTTGAACCCTATATTAGATAGGTTTTGAGCGTTTGCACACATTAATCTATGTCATATATACCAATTGAAGTGTTCTAGTCTTCTTTAGTAGTACTTATGCCATTTAGAGTATTTTTCGGCTGTTTTCATAGGTTACAAGACTTTTTGGAGTTCAATGTCGATGAATGATGAATCACGAAGTTTGAACTCAAGTCTCAAAATGCATCAATCTATACTTCAAGAATCAGAGAGAAACCAAGGCAAGACGAAGAAAATGTGATGCAAATAATACAGGAGGCAATGCAAAATAAGGATCAACAAAGTCGGGAATTTTCATGGCTCGCGAAAAATTTTCGCTAGATTGCTAAAATTTCGCACCTTAGCGAAAATTTTCGCAACCTTAGCGAAAACACCAAATTCGCTTAGACTCCATCCTAATTTCACAAGATCGTTCTCAGCTTAAAAACCCGATTTCGCTTATTCACAAGAATTTTATACCTTAGCAAAATTTCGCGAAGCAATAAATTTTCCATCCTTAGCGGGTCTTTCATAAGCTACTAGACTATTGATTCACAGTTAGCGAAATTCTCACTCTAGCGGTAAAATTGATGCCTCGCCATGTTTTGTAATTAATGCCAAACCGCTCCAAACTTGGTATTACTTAATCTGTCCAATAACTTGCCAATTTCATAGGTTTTTTGGTATTTTCATACCTCGAGGAGGCCTATAAGCCCCTCTTGTTTTGTAACAATTGAGAACAAGCAGAAATAAAATTGTGGAGTAGAAGATATTTTTGTAAGTTTTTATTTTTGTAACAAAGTCTTTTATTTTAGGGTTTTGCTTTTATTTTCTTTTTCTCTTCTTCTCTTCTTTCTCTCTCCCTTTCTACGCTAAACACACCCTCGAGGATGACAACTCAAGAGATGTTTGCTCGCTAAGCTTCCTTCTTTGAAGAGGAAGGAAGCTAGCTTTGGTGGTGGGGGCATATGCATGTTGTCCTCTTTGTATTAAAAGCTACGGTAGTGTATTTATGGCTCTATTCTCAAACTTGGCCACATAACATGGGATGCCATTTGACTGGCCAACATCACGTCGAGAATCTGCTGTTCCAGACAGTTTCATTGTTCAGATAATATTTACAACAGGTCTCTAGAATTAGGTTGAAACAACACCCATATTATTTTAATAATACTCACTACTGAGGATGTTGTCTAGCAGAAAATCGTCGTTTCCTAGATGGTCTTTACTGTTCCAAGTCGATAATTAATGTTATGGTTTAACCAAAAGTACCACAAACCCCATACACCCCATCTTTAATCAAACATGATAGATGCTCGTGAGGCCTGCTGCCAATATATCCCGCTGAAGTTGCTGGACTATAAGAAATGTCATAAAATCGCAGAGATAAAACTGAGACAATTTGTTTGCCCTAACTTCGCTAGTGACCTAAATCTTCAAAGTTAACTTTTCACCTTTTAATTTCAGTTTTTACAAATTTCCTCGCCAACTTCATTCCCACTGCTTTGAAACACAATTCCAAAGAGTCCAAATAGAAAGCCTTACCTTCACGTGACTGATGCAAACCATTTTTGTGGATGAAAACCCATCCCTGTGTTCGATCCTAGGATTCACTATACCGGCAAAGAGTCGACCACGCGTAGTAGGAACTCAGTGTATAAATTTTGTTGATTTTAGTCAAATTTACCGTGGCACGAATCGTTAGATCCGTGTCTTGCCTCACTCCGTCCTGTGGTAAGGCTCGCTAGCCAACCCGCCAACTGTCCATGACACCTGGACTCGTATTAATCTGGCCCGGGGCAAACACCATGCCTGTCCCTCTCCGGGTGCAACCCGAGTACCATCCTCGTGTGTAGTGGTAACTCTCCTACGCCACAATCGACACGACTCGCATGCCGTCATCCAATCCATCCTGTTGACGACGTTGAACCCCTAACATGTCCACACCCTCAAGTCCACCGTGAGGTGAATCCCCGAGATCTCTAACCCGCAATCACAACAGATCATCCCTATCCGCCCTAAGCCCTAAGGAGAACTCACACACAAGGGCTCCTCCAAGGCTCCCAACCTCTAAGCCCAACTCTATCAAGAACCGATGCAAATGATAAATGAATGCGATGCACCATAATCAAATAATACTTGCCCATAGGCGAGATAGAAAACGACCGCATGATCGGGTCGATCTATCGCTCACACAAATGGCGGTATAACTACAAGACACGCCCTCGTATCCCGATGTCCCGGGATGGCCTCGCCCTCTACCTCGCCCATACCGCCCTCTAGCCCCGCATGTAATGTAAGGTGCCCGCAAGACTGACCGAATCAAGCTCCTCGACTCCATACTAGGTGTGGAGGAATATACTCAGATCCCTCTCCCGTCCCACGTCGACTAGGGATCAAGGCCGTCCCAAAACCCCGATCCCCGTCCCTGGGGCAATCCCTCCTCATTTGTCCGGGCTGCTGGCAATGGTAAAGACACCACCGCCCCGCAACCCGACCGCACCCAACCGTCCCTCGGCCTGGATGGCCGCGCCAGACCTACGAACTAAGCCCTCTCGCTCTTTCCCCGAACCGAAGAAGACTCCGACTCTCCTTCTTCCTCTTGGCATTAACGCTCGTGATCTCGAACTACGTGCAAACTGAATATATCTCTCATGGTCATGGTGGGCCCCAACCATAGAGTCCATGTCTCAGAGGCGAAGTCCTACACCCCACCAATTGACAATCCACCATCTCTCAAACCTCCTAACTCGCAGTCCCGTGGCCACAATCGTTAGAAAAGTAGAGCTAACTCCGTGAACCTAGCCACATACTCAAAATCACACCATAGTCCCCTATCACAAATTCTAGGAACTCCCGAGCCGTAGATGTCTAACAGTTGTCCTGAAAATACTTGCCCATGAATGTACTCCTGAACTTCCGCCCATGTCACTTCAGTCCCTAGAGGTCTCTCGCTCTATTCCACCACACTTGAGTTTTCCTCGCTCTTCTAGCCGGAATGCAAATTTAACTGATCCCGGTCAGACGGAGTAGTAATCTTCATCGCCTCCAATATCTTCTCAACTGATTAGTACCCAAAAAGTGTTATTTTGAGCCCTATATTAGATAGGTTTTGAGTGCTTTTTGCGCACTAATCATATCAATTATGCCAATTGAAGTGTTCAGTGAGTTCTTAGACGCTTATGCCATGAGGTTATTTTGGTTGTTTTGTAGCCTTATGCATTTTTAGGAGTTCAATATCGATGTAAGTGGATGGAACATGAAGATTTAACTCAATTGTCACCATCAAACATACTCAAAATCCAAAGAAAGAATGAAGGCAAAGGATGGAAATCAATGCGTAAGAGGAGTAGTAGTAATGCAAGTTGAAGATCACACCTGTGAATTTCATAAGATTTGTCAGTACTCTACCCACTGCGGTGTAAATTAATCATAGCTTGGGCCAGTAATCCCAGCGAAATTGTGAAATTTCATGCAGCCCAAGGATTTCGCCTACACTGCTCCTAGCTTGGGGTAACCAAGCCGTTTATCACCTAAAAATTAAGATATGAACTCGCTTAGCTAGCTTAAATTGTTGAATGCCTAGCGAAATTTTCTGATTTCGCTTATCTCTGGTGATTTCGCCATCAAATAAATTCTTCGCTTACATAGAGAAATTTTTGTGCCGCTCTAAGCCAAATTACCGTCTTGTCATACTTTTTGTAATTAATGCAAACTACTCTCATTTTTGGTGTATTACTCCTCGCCTTAATTTTAGCCAAAATGTTAGGCTCATTGTAGTTTCACATAAATGGGTGGCCTATATAAACCCCCATAGTTTTTGTAACCCTAAGCAAGAAATTTGGGAAGCAATCTTTTGGCACATTTTTCATTTTTATGTAAATATCTTCCGCAGCTCAGTTAGGGTTTGGCTTTTCTTCTCTCTCCTCTTCATTTTATAGGCTAACAACAACCCCTCTCGAGGATGACAACTCAAGAGATGCTCGCTGCTCTTTTTCTTTGAAGATAAGGTAGCTAGCTTGGTTGTGGGGCACGGCAGTTGTCCTCATGTGTTGAATGCTGTGCACCGTATTTATGGCCCCATCTTCTAAAACTGTGGCTGAATATCATTTAATGCCACACTCGCTACTCACGATGCTTTAGATTACAAAGCATACTTCATTAAGCGATGCACCGTGGTTTTTAGACGGTCTTTACAGCCACCGAAATGATGTCAATGTTAGGGGTTTTAAACCGAGTGGCCAGAGATGCATGTTACCCGTGTCGACTCAAATGTGAGTGATTCGGGTTGCCTGCCAGTTAAACAAAGATCCCAAGTATGGCTCGACCATGTGCTGCTTGTCATAATGCGATGATAAAACCCGAGGACTTTGCTCAGCCTCTATGTTATCAAGTTAGGCGACCTAAATCTTCAAAGATACCTTTCACACATCACTCAGCCTTGCAATTATTCGCTAAACTACTCACACTGCTTGAAACAACCAAAATCCAAATAGAAAGCCTTACCTTTCACACTTATGCAAATCATTCTTGGGGATGAAACCCATCCTCATGGTTCGACCCTAGACCACTATAAGTATCATAAAGAGCTTGTCTACTAAGTAGGAGGAACTTAGGATATAAATTTTGTTGATTCCATCACCCAATGCACGAATCATCAACTCTAGCATAAACCAATGGTCTACCACCATCGATCTCCTCCTCCGAATATCGGAGGATGATGTGCCCTAAACCTCTCGAGGTTACTGACCTCCCCGCTACCTCGCCGTGACGCCAACTCAGCAAATGGCAATAAATTAGATCCCTACACCCTCAAAGAAAGGCTTGGTCGGGTCACACGGTGGTGTCAAGAAGCACCTCGTGGACGACCTCTACGTCCTTCCCGCGACTAGCCATCTACACATGTCAAATGGCAAGTTAAGTTTTAATGGCAAGATTCCCAAGGTGTAAACACAAACCCTAAGACACTATTCGTGATACCGAAAAATTTTCCATGACTTCGCAATCATGCCAACAAAAATTTTATTTTTTTATTTTTTTTTCAAACTGAACAAAGGTTCATGAACAAAGGTTCATGAATAAGGCTCCAAACAAAGCACCTGGGGAACAATGCACTGGTCAACCGGGCTTGGGTGCACACAGCACACCCAAGGCCCAGTCGCGGCGCATGCCACGCAGGTCGGGCGCCGTGGTCTCGCGTGTGGCGTCAGATCGTGTCGTGGTAGCGATCCTCCCGCGGTCAGATCGTGAGCGCATCAAGGTCAGATCAAAGTGCCATGTCAGGCCCCTGGTCAATGGCATACAAATTTGTATTGCGACACACCCCGTGGCCAGGCCGCGCTGAGAGTCGCCGCCGTCAAGGCGAGCCAGCCAGAATGTGGCCCCTTGCCGACCGTATCACGGGCCGCACGCAAGGTTGTTGGTCAGGACAAGCCCCCACTGAGCGCCTCAGTACTGGGTGTCACACATGAAATCTTTAATGTATCGTGACCTAAATCGAAATGCGCAGTCCAAAGTTCCCTTATGCATAAATTTTTTCATTTTCTTTTTACCTACTGAAGACTACAATATATATATATATATATATATATATATATATATATATATATATATATATATATATATATATATATATATATATTTTTTTTTTTTTTTTTTTTTTTTTTTCATTTCCGTAGAACCTCATAAATTTATTTTATTTCCCGTTTACACACCAGAACCTAAAAAAAAAAACTTCTTTAAATATTTTTTTTCCTAATAAGGCCCACCAAGCACACAAATCACACAACATACACAACACATCATGTTATACACCCAATCACACATAAACATAAATGTATGCAAGTAGTTCTAATCCTGGTCCCCAGAACTCCAGGTAATCACATACTTAAACCCTAACATCGAGCTACACTCAAGTTGTGGTGCTCACACACCTTAATAACCAAGTGCCTAAGCCCAAGTCCTTCTGCTTCAGTGTGTTCTGATGCCTAAGCTCTACACCCACCGAAAGCCCTGGGCAAAATCAGCTACCTTAGCTCTAATAATTGGGCCGTGAAGCCGGTATCAAGACTAAACTTATGGATACCAAACCCAAGCTCCCTAGGTAATTGTTTAACATGCTCGATACCAGTCGCGGACGCCCCAAACTGGGTCCGCTAATAACCCGTCAACTCGTGGAAAACCTGTTTGTCTCATATCATGAGACTCATACATGAGTAAAAATGGCCACTTAGGCCCATACATCAATACTCACTAAAAATATATCCAACCAACTATATTACTATAGTTCAAGAGTTAATACATCACTCTTAATACAAACATATATTAAAATTTAAAATTCTAATACATGTTATACATAAAGTATCTACTAAAGCCACATGTCGGCTTTCTCTCAAAGCAGCCTCTAGTGAGCCGTCCTAACACCCCGCACCCGAACACGATCCTACGAGTGAGTAAATGCCCGTAGTGATGATCTCTCCTACATGGGTTACTCCCACCTAAGTGCAGCATGTAATTTGCAACCAAACACATTCAAGCAAATTCATGATCCTACTGAATAACTACATGCCCAATCTCATTTCTCGAGTCCTCACGACTCCCCACACACACAGCTCTAAGCCAAATGAAAACACCGCTTTCAAAACAAAGGTTTTTGTTCTCGAAACGTACTATCGAGTTTCTAAGAAAATCTATCAACAACCCTCCGAGGCGACCACTGCATTCTCCAAACGCCATGGGTCCAATTAAATGAACTAAGAACAACCCTCCAAGGTAATTCTTTTCTCAAAATCTTCCTTGGGAAATTCCTCTCTCACAACCATTTTCATTTTCTTTCATTTTCTTTTCATGTCATGCACTACACCACCATTCTAGGTGCCTCGATGCATATGGAATGCATTATACCATTTCCAACAATTCATAATATATTTTCTACATGCAGCATATTAATAAAAAATTAATTCACATACATCATGTTATTCAAGTCATAGCAATAACATCAAAATTAGCTCACATGGGTTAATAAAAATCTGCCACCCATTTTGAATCTAAAACACAAAAATCACAATACAAATCACGTGAACAAGAAACCCTAGGCCTCTGCGACTGCTCACCACCAATAGGATTTTCTTCACTACCAAATATTTCTGAGATCTCAAAACGCGGCCATCCAAGCCTCTCAACAAATCCTCATCCATTAAAATGGCTCTTAGCCAAAGAATAAACCAAGCAGGAGTGAAGACCCTCATCTTCTGAGTCATCGAAACCCACAAAATCGCGCCCACGCCAGAAATTTCAGAGTGTATAAACTTTGCTTCTTGTTCGACAGAACCCACGATCCGAACGCGTCGGAAAATCTGGAGAGAAGGCACTTCTCACTAAAACTGAAGTTCTCCCCTCACTACCCGTTTCCAACAAATGGAGAAGAAGCGTAGTTGTCTTTTTGTCTTTATTTTAAATCTTTTCACTTAATCACTTGTGTCTCGTAGTTTGATTTTTTAAAAGCTTTTTGACACATGGCTTAATCTAAGCCATTTATCTCTATCCTCTCACTAATCATGCAACATGTGTCACATGGGTACATGTAGCAGGTGACTTTTGTCACATCACATGTCTCTCACAAGCTGTTATACGACACCCGACACCCGGTGCCTTGAAAAACGTATACCCGACCGGTCTCGAAATTCGACAAAATTCGACGCAGGTAGCCCAGATTTCACAAGACGATTCCAATCCAGAAAGTCCGCTTTCTCATTATCCGAGATCTAGAAAAATTTCTGGATTTTGACCAATTACCATTTATCTTTTTTCATAAAATTAAAATTTTCGTGTTTTGATGTGTCTCTCCTCATATCGAGCAAAGCCAGGTACCTCAATCCTCATCTTTATCAAGCCCAAAGGAAAATTTTTTTAAAGAAACTTATGCACCGTCGTCCCAAGATGTGATGGAGCTCTGAGGTTTCAATTTAGCTAACAGCTTTGCCTTGTCTTTTATTGAGAATGGAAAAAGACCATGCGGATAGCATCATCACTCACCCCCGTTATACTCACTTGCCACACACTTCTAAGAAATTAGAAATGTGCATGGTAAATTTTCGCCTCTGCAATCCCATGAATTAATATTTTGAATCAATTGAAAGTGATGGCCATTTTAAGCTCAAAGTTTGCTTAAGTTTATATAGCCAAATCACTGGAGGGATGTCGGCTGAATAAAGGGCATAGTCTCTCAAAGCTTTCTCCAAATCCTCCATAAGAGAGAGGCCGATCAGCACTTTCCCACTTGTAGATCGATGTCTACCTCTCCTTGAACAAGGGGAAAGACTTGAATGCCCTCATCAAGCCACAAATATCATCTCCCAGTACTCTCACAGACAAATAACTCGGGGGTTGTTTCTCGATGTAAGCTAATGCACTCATCTTATAGTGAACTGTCTGCGAGGATCTAGAACTTCTAGAAATCCTCAAGGAACTAGTAGAGGAGGATCAAATGTACCTCCATCGACTGCATGTGTGGGTAAAGTGGCGCAGGTAGTTCAAAAAGTAACATAGAAGAAGTATTGCATCAGAAACAGTAAATCGCCCTAACACTACAAGTCCCAACCCGAGCCTATCCTATGAAGGCTCGTGGAGATCAAGATGCACCAAAGGTTATAGCTGGTATTTTCTCTCTCTTTATGACCTTGAAATGCATGCTTTGATAGATCCTGCTTCTACACATTCTTATGTCTGCACCGAACACTTGTTTGATAAAATGTCATCAGTAGAGCAATTAGCATATGACATGCACATTAGTCCCTCGGCCATAGTGTCGATCAACTTAGCGTGTAAGAATCATTCTTTAGTGATCCATGATAGAGAGTTCTCGTTGATCTAATCGCATTCTGCCTCTTTCACGAGTTTGACTTATATTGGATGGATTAGTTAAGCCTAAACATCGGGCTGGCAATTGAATGTGATAAGAAAACAGTGGTGCTTAAATGTTCGTATCTGTGCTGAGATAAGATACGGCATCCACATCCGCCATGATTGCCTAATGTAATTTCCGCTTATGCAAACCCAAGTATTTTCTTAAAGGGTTGTGAAGCCTTTTTTTTGGCTTTGTGCTTGACTCCTCAAGAAGGGACATGTAAATTTGGAAGATATTCCTATGCTAAAAGAATTTCCACATGTGTTTCAAGAGCTACCGGTCTTCCACCCTAAAGGGAAGCAAACTTATCCATTGAAATTTTAACGGATCTACTCCTATTTGGTGGAACCTATTTCATGTGTCTCCCAATCGAACTAAAACAATGAAGACTCGATCAGCAAGAGCTATTGACAAGGGATCTGCCTGACCTAGTGTTTTCGCTTTCCTGGGTGCGCCCTGCTTTTTTTGTCAAAAGAAAGATGGTGGTACTCTTGATGCATTGATTATCAACAAATAAATAAGGTAACAGTGAAAAATAAATATATGTTGCCTAGAATAGAAGATCTTTTTGATCAGTTGAAATGAGCGAGTGTCTTTTCAAAGATAGACCTGCAATCAGGATATTATCAACTTTGGGTGACAGATGTTGATGTTCCGAAAATGGCCTTTAGAACCCCGTATGGTCATTATGAGTTTTTAGTGGCACTGATTCGCGCCACGCAGGTGCCTGGAATCAACAAAATTTGTATCCCAGTGTCCCACTCCGCCAGCGAGGCTACTACAAGATAATCTTGCCCAGGGCCTAACACGGTGGATGGGTTTTCTTCGTGAAATGAGGTGCTGCAAATGAGTTCAAAATGGTGAATTCAATTTATCAGGTTTTAGTAAAACAAGGAGAGTTGCATTTATGGGATCGAAAATAAAATGAATTAAAATATGAAAAGAACCTTGAAGCATCACATCAGTTGAGTTCACAAGGTAAACGAGAGGTCCGTCCTTTTCCTCTGGCTGGGAGGATGACATATAATACTCGAACCGATCTTCATTTGGCTATCTAAACCGAACCCTAATAATTTTTCCTTTCTTTGAAATTTTATTTAATGAGCATAAATGCTCTCGGGACAATAAAAGCATATCCCCAAAATCTACCCTATAGTAACTAATAGAAGCGCAACTAATGAATCTCAGGATCTAATAATAAGCATCCACTCGAACCCAAAGTTTACAACACAAAAGTTAGTCAAGGCACATTTAAGAGATTTTAACCTAGAGTGAGAGATGGAAACATAAATACCCATAAATGCTTGTGATTAAACACATGAAAAACCGTCATTTTACCTAAAAAACCTCTACTCTAATAAATTTCTCCTTCTTCAAGGAGCAGGTGTGCCAGTTTTCTGCACCATCCTTGTTGTCACCCTGCGGGTGCTGGTAGTTTAGAAAGCAGCATGGTGCAAGGAAAGAAAATGAAGCGGTAAAAATAAAAGCTGAGAATCATATGCTTGTATTTCCACTAAGCCAAAATTCCAAAGTTCCAAAAGTTACAATTCTCCAAAACATGGAGGTTTATATAGAGTTTTTCTTAGGGTAAAATACCATTATGCCCTCAAAAAGCATTAGACAAAGAGGGTAAAAATGGAAAAAAAGAAAAGAAAATCAAAAGTAAGAGAGAGGGATTCAAAGATGAAGTTGTGCCAAAATTGGCACCAATGCCAATTTTCCCGCACCACAAAATCGCACCAATGCCACTTTCCTATTATTCAATGCCACCAGCACCAATGCCAATTTTTGCCAATTTTCGCACAATGCTGATTTTGGCACCAATTTTCCTTGCTCGTTTCGCCTCCTTCGTCTCCTGCTCTTCGCCTCTTCTGCTCCTCGTTCTTCTGGTTGCAATATGGCTTTTGAACTCGCTTGGATTCATCGTGTTCGCCTCTATCCTCACCGGTCCGAAGATGGAGAAGTAAGTTCGCCCAAGAAATCACCAAAACACCTACAAAAATGTTGTTAGTAACACAATAGGGACATCAATATGCCATCACTGGGTTATTCGAATGATTAGTACCCAAAAGTGCCCAAACCTACGATGAATGTGCCTCAAAAGAGCACTTTTAAGCACCAATCACACCCCCTAACCTACACATTGCTAGTCCCTTAGCAATGAAAAACACACAACCAAGAAAGAAAGTATGTATGGAACAAAAAGTGTGGGTATAGGTAATGCTCTAGCTTCGTTGTCAAAGGTCAGGTTTCTCCCCAGATTAAAATCGGGCCAGAGATCGCATGCCATGCATCAATTGCCGAGGGCAAGGTTCACCCCAAGGGAATCAACCCTGGCTTCCACCGAAAAGGGCGTGTATGCTGGGATCGCCAGATCAATAAACTAACTAGGCCGCTATACCCCCTTCCCAACCCCGTTTACTCAATGCCTTGTATGGGTGATCACAACCAAAATAAAATCGATTCCACTTTATTTCCATACCTTCTAAAGTAATGTAGGATGGAATGCCGAGAATTCAACCTCACCACAAAGTCCATATAATGAGGATCCACCGATGACTCCCAACCAACTAAGGTTTAGGCATCGTCAAAAGGACTTCGACCAATAAACCTACAGCTTCACCCCGGACTCTGAATGATTTTGAATTTCAGCACCTACAACTCGCTAAACTCCACCCATCCACCTATGTAGCGAGCACTAAATCTGTGGTTCCCGACCAGTTGGTTCAGGGCACCAGGCTTTAAAGGCTTTCGCCACTCTCTGACCGTGCCCCAAGTGTTTCAGTGGCCGAGCCGTGGCTTTCTAACAAAACTCTTTTCTTTTCTTTTTCTTTTTCTTTTGGAGACATATTGGTCTTCTTTATGGGGAACTGCACCTATTACGTGTGGTCACCAAACTGCCAAGGCTAGTTTTGCTAAGAAAAAAGGGTCAAGCAAATTTTTTAGCCTATTAATGAAAACTGATGTGCACTGTGTGTGGCTAGCCTCTGGAAGAGAAAAAGCACACTGTGGGACTCAACCGACTAACACCATTGTATAAGTATGGAACTAGGGCTAACAAAACATGATAACATGCAGCCGCTCCAAATTTTTCAACTCTTGAAGAGACAAACCAGCAAAATATGGGGGCAAAAATGGTTACAAAAGTGCAAAAATGTAGTCAGAGGAAAAGGTTTCTAGTGTCGTAAGATATTTCACAAAATTATCACTTTTTCAAAAGAACTGCAGGTACCTCCAATAAGATGAAATGAAATGGCTTGAACTGTGGAGGAATGATAGCCGAACGCGTACTCAAGATCGCATCGCAATGCAAGAGGTGAGATTCTCCCCGTGACCGCAACTCCCCAACATTTCAAACCAACAATCGATAAGATAAGCCTGAAATGCTGAAAATATCAGCGCGAGGTGCAGTGGCACCACTAAAAACCCAAATTAAGACTTAAAATAATATAAAGTAAAAATTTCAACAAAATTTGAGGGTCTCCGTGTTCCCACAGAACCACTCCCTGGGCCAGGTGGTGGTAGCTATCGATCTCGAAGGAGGGATCCAGAGGAGAAGCTCCTCCACGCATGCAAGGCGGTGGCCAGAAAGTCATGCTCAGCCTCCTTATTTTCAAGTAATCCGGGTCTCTCCGTGGCGTGGTTGACTGCTATGTGAGAGCTGGTGGATTTTCAATAATCGGCTTCATTACCTCCATCAATTCTTCCCTGTTTGTTAGTGATCATGCCTTCCTACCTGTGTACCACTAAAGCAACCTCATCGATTTGCTCCCCATCCTCGCCGGTTTGCTTGTCGCTCTAGGTGGCACTATTGTCCCACTGGTCATGTCGCTAAATGTGAGCTGCATTACCCCATTCCCAAGAATTGATAATGAGACAGATGGGCCAAAATGGCCTCCCAATATAACGGGCACTTGATTTGTGCCCCCCGCCACCGGTCTATGTCGAGGAACCACGAAATCCACCTGGATAGTAGAACTCATTCGCTTCTTACCAACACATCCTCCATCATCCTTTTCGGTATTTCAATCGAACGATCGCCTGAAGGATAGCATGCCGGGTTGGTTCAGCTTCCTAAACCTAGCATCGCTTCATACACTAAGTATGTATAAAGAGTCGATGTTCTGCACCCAAGTCTAACAAAGGCTTTGTCAATGTAGGTTCCTCCAATGTTAATCGAGATAGTCATCCCCGATCCTTGTATTTCACCATTGTCTTGCATTGATGATGGAGCTAACTTGTTCGTTAAGAATGCTCTGCCAATGCCCGAACCCCTTTTAGTGGATCAGCATGCAGATCTTTCAAAAACCCTCAGATAGGCAGGGACTTGTTTGATGATGTCCAAAGGGGGTATGTCAATTTTCACGTACCTTTAGACTTCTAGGATGCCTCGTCGCTGATGCCTTCTTCTTGCTTCTTAGTGCTCGGGAAATGGAGGTGGCATGTGCTAGCTTCATTGAGTCCTCCCTATGAATGCAGCATGGCTCCAAATCTTCCCCTTTTCTCGTTTCCTCAACAAAGCCTGGGCATTAGCCGATTAACATCTTTTCCACTTAAGGTAATGATGCTTTATTCTCATCCATTTTTAGGGGAGGTTCACTGAATAGCTCAGTTCATGGATTCCCTCGGGATTCCATATGAATGCCGAGAAGTAAAACCTCTCATTCGCCGCCGATTTTCCATGCCATATATGCCCGCAAGCCAATTCTTCTTGCTATGTTACCCAACCCATCTATTTTTGCTCATGGAGCTTTTACATTTTCAATTTTTTTTTTGTTCTAACTGACATTGATGCCTTTTGCTCCTCTCACAAAATTTCCCACCACTTGCTCAAATTCGTGGATGGCTTGCTCAACAGAGAAGAGGTGGGGCGGTTGCCGCCGGGTTGCGGCTCCCTGGGAACATAGCCGGAGTACGAGCTTCCAAGAGAGGTTTGGGTGGTTCCCTCCAGCGGGATTATATGCTACATATTGCACTCGAACGGTGGCCTATTTGGCCCACAACATTTACATGTTCATGCATCAAATCCCTCACCAGGAGCAATTCGTGAGCGTTGCTCTCCCCGGCACACTGCTGGATCGCAACGGCTACACACCGTCCGTGGAGGGACTTCAACACCGTCTCCGGGACTTACTAGCCTTTTCCTTCCGCTTCCACCCTCCTAGCCAAGCATGATAACTTCTAGCCTTCAGCTTCCACATCCCGAAGTGAATGATGCCCCCCCCCCCTCCCCCTTTCACAGGCTCACGAGGGTCTCATTCCCGTCTCGCATCCCCGGGACGGCTCGTCCCCAAGCCTTGGATGTCTCACTACTAGCCGAGGAAATCCATGGCCTCATCCGATTTTTTGCCAGTAGTCCCTCCACACATGGTCCCTACCGCTACTTCATACGGCAGATTATCCCATCATAAAAATGATTCACAGATCCACGACAAATCCATGAAGGGCACATGCACTGAGGGTTTCCATGTATCTCCCAAAGATTGGTAAATTTTTCATTGTCTTCGAGCTTCAGCGTGTAGATTTGTCTCTTCAAATTATTGGTCTTGGTGTGCAATCGAAGAATTTCTTCAGAATTTACCAGCTCAGCTCTTCACCCTCGACATGGTTTCGCTCAATGAATTAAGCCATATTTTCAGCTGTCTCTTTGGAGGGTCATGGGAAGGCTTTTAGCTTTGCAGCTCCATGTCGATGGCACCTCTTTGAAAGTGGTGTAATACTCAAACTCTCAATATGGTTGTAGAGGATTCTCATTTTCCATACTACAGAAGTTGTGTCAAGAAATACATATATCACGTACACTTCCCTCGCAGGGTAATTACGATGAGGGTGCACTCACTGGTGGGTGTATGTGATCCCTCATGGATCGAGCAAGCACAGACCCCCGTGGACCTGTCACTTAGCGGTGTCGCCCTCAAGCGAGGCTCCATCCCATCACCGGAAGGCTAATTTCACAACCCTGCTTTATTGGGTCACTGAGCCTATTCAATTCCCCGCCACAAGAGCCTTCCCACTGCAGATAAATCGCTTCAGACACTACACAACAAAGCAAGAAACCAATGCAAAACAAGACTACCAAAAGGCGTAAGGTTAGCTAAAATAAAAATAGGGAAAACGCATGTGCATGATAAAATTAAGAATTCCTCTCGCAAAGGAACTCAGCTTGGGAAAAATGGTAAATAAAAAAATGAGAATTCACCAACACTGCGGATGTGGATCACAAGTTCAAAAGCTTCTCGTCCACCAGTGCTCATCCCCGCAACGGCGCCATTTGATTTGGTGGCTACGCAGGTGCCTAATCAACAAAATTTGTATCCTAGGTGTCCATCGCGTAGCAAGGCTACCGCAGCATGCTTGGTCGCGCCCAGCACGGATAGGTTTTCTTCGTGAAATGAGAAGTGCATTTGAGTTCAAAATGGTGAATTCAATTTGGATTTGGGGTTTTAGTAAAACTAAGTGAGAGTCAGGTGATTTATAGACTGAAAATAAAATGAAGAAAATATGAAAAAGAACTCTTAAAGCATCGGGCCAACAAGTTGAGTCTCACAAGGTAAATGAGAGGTCCCTGTCCTTTCCTCGGGCTGGGGGAGGATGACATAGTCATTTTCCCCGAATCCCATGATTCTCATTTGGCTATCTAAACTGAACCCTAATAATTTTTCCTTTTGAAATATGGCATTTAATGAGCATAAATGCTCCCGGACAATAAAAGCATATCCCCTAAATCTACCCTATAGTAACTAATAGAAGGCAACTAATGAATCCCTGCTGATCTAATACTGAAGCATCCACCGAACTCTAAAAGCTTGAAAAATACAAAGTTAAATGAAGGTACATTTAAGAGATTTCAACCTAGAGTGAGATGGAAACATAAATACCACATAAATGCTTGCATTAAAACACATGAAACCGCCATTTTACCTAAAAACTGGAGTCTAATAAATTCTCTTCAAGGAGAAAGGTTTTGAGCCAACCATCCCTTGAGTTGTCATCCTCAAGGGGTGTTTGGCAGCCGAGAAAGCAAAAGAAAAGGAAAGAAAATGAAGCATAAAAGAAATAGAATCCATAAAGGTTGTATTTCCACTAAGCCAAAATTCCAAAGTTCCAAAAGTTACAATTCTCCAAAGCTATGGAGCTTATATGTAGTTTTTCTTAGGGTAAAATACCATTATGCCCTCAAAAAGTATTAGACAAAGAGGGTAAAATGGAAATAAAAAGAGAAAGAAAATCAAAAGTAGGAGAGAGAGGATCTCAGATGAAGCAGGCCAAAATCGCACCAATGCCAATTTTCCTGCACCAATGCCAATTTTCCTGCACGACCAAACTTGCACCACACCAATGCCAAAATTGGCACCAATGCCAATTTTCCTGCACCAATGCCAAAATTGGCACCAATGCCAAAATAAAATTGGCACCAATGCCAATTTTCCTAATTAATGCTGTAAGAGACTCCAAGGCTAAAATTGGCACTAATGCCAATTTTTTGGCCAATTTTCAAAGACAATGCTGATTTTTGGCACCAATTTTCCCCGCTCGTTTTCTTCTGCAGCTCTCTCGCTTCCCTGCTCTTTCTTCGCCTCTTCGCTCCCGCTCTTCTGTTAATATGGCTTTGAACCCCGCCATCTATCAGAAACAAACTTCCGTCCTCGTGTCGGCCCGAAGATGGAGAAGGTCGGCTCAGCAAACTACCAAAATAATTCATAAATAGTTAAAACACAATAGGGACATCAATATGCCAATTGTTATTGAATGATTAGTACCCAAAGTGCCTAAACCTATGATGAATAGGCCTCAAAAGAGCACTTTTGGGTTAATTAATCAAGAATGCCATTTGGGGTTGACTAATGCATCTACTGTATCTATGGACTTGATGTATCAGTATGATTCACCCTGTTTGACCAAGTAGGTGGTGGCCCATTGATGACATCCCGTATTCTAAGGATGCAAGAACATGAACAACATTCAAGATAGTGTCAGATCCCGAGAGAAAACGCTAAGCTTGCAAAGTTAAGTAAGCGTGATTTCGCTTAAGGAAGTACTACCTCCTAGGCCATAACAGACTGTGATAGTAGTATTAGAGTTGACCCCAAGATCGTTGACGCACTGGAACGCTCAAAATGTAACATGTGAGAAGTTTTTGATTTAGCTGGTATTACCGACGGTTTGTAAAAGGATTCTCTGTCATAGCCTCTACACTTACTAAGTTACTCCGAAAAGGGGTGAAGTTTGAATGGGACACAATGTCAATAGTTTGATCATTAAAGAAAATATTGTTTGAAGATCAATATGACTGTTCTTACTCTTTAGCAGAGAATATGTCATGTATAGTGATGCTCACATCAGTTTGGGATGTGTATTTATTTAAGATGAGTGTATGGTGTGGCATACTTTTCTAAGATACTTGAGTTCCAGATGGAGCATAATTCTATCCCACGCCACATGATTGAATTCAAGTAAAGGCAGTTGTTCTTTAAAAAATATGGTGACACTACTTTATATGGTGAAAAATGCAGAATATTTGCTGCATCATAAGGACTGTAGCATCTCATAACTGTAAGAATTCAAACTGAGGCAATGCCGCTGGCTAGAGTCGTTTCAACGATTATGATTTAAAGGTCGGTCATCACTCAAGAAAGTTTCTAATGTGGTAGTGGACACCTTACAGAAAACGACCCTGCTTACTTCTGAAAATATTGTGCATGGAAATTTGTATTTGATGGAGCCTTGTTAGCTTCAACAAGAGTTGCGCCTTTAGCGAGCGTGATGATGATCGATGTCAAAATGATTTGCCAGAACAAAGGGTACAATTAGTAAAAATGGAGACAAGATCTACTAACTATGGTAAGATGGTGCTCATTACAAGAGCATATTATGTACTGTATCCAAAAACAAAAATAAGTTGATGTATGAAAACCACAATACCGTATTTTACTTAGCGCATCCTAGAGGCTAAAATGTACTAGATTTGAAACAGTACTATTAGTGGCGAGAGATGAAAAGTGATACAGTTAAAGTATGTGTCCAAGTGTCCACTGGCCTAGTGTTTAACATCGCACCGTTAGTATATTAAATCTCATCCCTATTCCATAATGGAAGTGGGACAATATTACTATGGATTTTGTGTCCAGCTTTCCTTCTCACCCAAAGGAAACATAGATTCCCACTAGTAATCGCTAATACTCACAAAAGTTTACTCATTTACTAGTCCAAATTTGACTATTCCATGGACTGGCCAATGGAGCTGTATGTGAGCCGAGACATTGTATCGGGCCAGACGGGATTCACTATCAATAGTGTTTGATCGCGATCCATGATTTACGTCAAGGTTTAGGAAAGAATTACAGTCAGCCTTAGGTACTCAACTGAATTTTAGTACCGCCTTCCATCCACAAACAGATGGACAATTGGAAAGGGTGATTCAAGTGTTATATGACATGCTTCGGGGTTGTGTGCTAGATTTTCCTGGAAGTTGGGATAGGTATATTCCCCTTATGGAATTTGCCTATAACAATAGTTATCATACAAGTATTGGTATGACCCCCTATGAAGCCTTGTATAGTAGGAAATGTAGAACCCCTGTATGTTGGACAAATTTGAATGAGCATAAAGTTATTGGTTAAGACATAGTGAAAGAGACAGAAGAAAAAGTTCAGATCATTCAACAAAGGTTAAAATCTACTAGTGATAGACAAAAGTCGTATGTAGATTTGAAATGAAAAGATAGAGTACGAAGTAAGAGATAAGGTTTTCTTGAAGATATCCTTGAGTGGAAAAATACTCTAGTTTGGAAAGAAAGGAAAACTGAGTCCAAGGTTTATCGAACCTTATGAGATTTTAGAAAGAATTGGACCAGTCTCTTATCATTTGGCCCTCTCTTCGAAGTTGGCCAAATTACATAATGTGTTTCATGTCTCAATGCTTTGAAGATACTGTTCTGATGAATCGCACATATTGCTAGTACAAGATGTACAAGTGCAATCAGACTTCACTTATGATGAAGAACCAAAAGTCATTCTAGCACATGAAGTGAAACAATTGCAAAACAAACAAGTCCCTCTGATAAAGGTACTCTGGCAATTTCACGGTATAAAAGAAACAACTTGGGAGCCAGAATTTACAATGAGAACACAATACCCACAACTCTTTAATTCATGTATGAATTTCGAGAACGAAATTCTTTTAAGGGAGAGAAAATTTGTAACACCTCAAATTATACCCTAATAGTTTTATGATATGTTTAGGGTATAATAGAAGTCAAATTTGTGTTTTTCGAAAATTTAATAGTTAAGTGTAAAAAAAGGATATAACCGGAATTATTAAAGAAGTAAAGAGGGTAATGGTAAATTATCAAATTAGGGAGTTAAGGGACATTAAGTTAAAAGGTTATGTGTTATGGTATAATTTTGATAAATTGATTTGCAAATTGAATTAAGAGGGAGGAAAAAATAGTAAAGTGGGAAAAATATTGAGCCAAATTTACCTTAAGACAACAAATTGTCTTTGAGAAGAGAAATTCTCCATTTGTGGCTTTGGGGTCTAGGGCTTGCGGTTTGGGAGAAGAATCAATTCTTGGGTTACTATTTCTCACTTTTGGCAGGAGATCTCCTTGGAAAGGAAAAGAAGAAAAGAAAAATGAGAAATGAGAAGTTAGGTTTGAAGCTTTCAAGACATCAAGGTTAGGAAAAAACATCTAACTCTCCCTTGTTTTGTTTTGTTTGTTTGAGTTGGGCTTGAGTTGGTTTGATCTTGTTTTGGTTTGGGTTGGAATTGTCCAGTGATAAGGACCAAAATTGTGTAAATAAACATGTAGGTATTTTAGGGGAGGTGCTGTCGAAATTTCCCTAAAACTTGTGTTTTTGTTTTGCCATAAATTAGCTTACAGACCTCCAAATTTGATGATTCCAGTTGGAGATGAAACCTAAGAACAAGAGCTACAAATTTCTAGAAGAGACCAAGATATAAATCCTACTATACAAACCCTGAAAAAGAGCTTTACAGAAAAACATGGATTCTGTCCTCTCTACTGGAGTAGTTCATGTTGTTTGCACCATATCTTGAGTTATACTAATCCAAAGGAGGTGAATAAAAATTCTAATTAAACTAGACACCTAGGATAGTAACTTTTATGATGAAATTATGGTCAAATTATGTCCCTATCATTCTTAGAAAATTTTCAAATATAGGACACAATTCTAGATTATGTTCCTGGAAACTATCCAGGAGCAGTTTGGAATGTTTAGGTCATACCTCCTAATTTAAAGGTTCAAATAACGTGATTTTGATCCATTAGAAACTTAAGACATAGGGGAACATCATGTTAGAATATCACTTTGTCTAAAAACCTTGTTTACAAGGTCGAAATTGTAGTTGAAAATAAACATTTCTGTATGTCATAAGAATTGACTAAGAATATAACATGAATATTATTAAGACAAATATAAAATGCACTGAAACACATATAATTGTATGCCTACTTAATACAGGATAGTGATTAAATAGGGACTAGTGTTATTCAGCATACGTTTGATGTGTCGGCCGTCTAATCCATGATATTTAACACGTCTGTTCAGTGCTATTCAACACTACTATTCTACTGGTACCATTAAGTGGGTTCCGTTTATAGCCACTTCCTATTCTGTACCATACTATACCTTCGGGTACCTATTGTACTGCGTCCCTCTTATTCATTGTTATTGGTCTATGTAGGCAAACATTTATATGATGTGTATCTGAATAATGAACAATATAAACATGAAAGTATTCAACTCAAATGCTAAAGCATAACTCTATTCTGTACTGTAGTATACCTACGGGTACCTTCTATTATGACATTTATGTTATGAACTCCCTACACCCATAAGAGATGAATAATATGATATGTGATAATTATAAGCATGTATCTGCGAGGTGAGGATCCTTTATTGTAGTCATATATATTATTTTGTTCTGACTAAGCTAAACACGGGTGTTTCATCTGTGTAGGTACTGAAGAGGTCGCAAGGGACATTCCGCATTCGCCAAGGCCAACACAACATTAGGAGTCCTCCTTATGTAAGTCCTTGATTTTGTTTCTTTTTGTAATAAGAATGTAAATGTAATATTTTGTAATATTGGAAATTGTATAAATGCAAGTAGTTGGAGACTCAAGCATATATGAACAGAACATTTTAAACCCCACTATGATGGTGGTTTTATAAGGTTATGCGTTGAATTTTCAGAATTATGTCACATATGGATCTATGCTAGCTTGAAATAGTCTCAAATAATGCCAGAAAATCAGGTTAACAAGTCTCTGTTCTATGTGGCGTCCCCTCACCTACTAGGATCAGAGGAAGGAGCGTTACACATTTAGTCTTACATGAGACAATGCTCCCCCTTTCTCCAACACCTTCTTTCACCTAATTCTCTGATAATGAAACACCAAATGAGATTCCTCCCCTCGTTCCTCCAACAACATCTGGACACCACAAATTCTCCCCCTTAAACTCAGCCTTCACATAAGCATAACACTCAATGCCCATGGAAACTTCCTCGACCTTTGAATCTTGAACTTCAACTCTGGTTTGGTCCAGAGGACACTTTGAAACGTCTTCTAGTCCCCTTTATATTCTTAGGCTTCAATATCTCTTTAAATATTCTCTTTGATTTGAAAAGTGATCTTCAATCCATGTTTATAGAAGGTTCCCTTACTGTTGCACTTTTCCAAATCTGTCTCAATATCCTAGCTATGAGATCTTGATTTTATTTCATAAATATTATAATGAAATATCTTCCTCCTATAGAAATCTCATCAAATATGATCCAATCTTTCAAGTTTGATTTGCAAAATATCATCCTCTAGTCTTCCTTATTTGTCTCAAAGAATATCAACTCTTGATCACATAAATAATTTGCTCCAAATTCATTGAGGCCCCGAATATGGAAAGTTTGTCTCAGAAAATCAGATCTTCCCTTTGTGATAATGAGTTTCACTATTGAAAACATGCAAGTAAATTTTTGCCTAAGATCATGACAATAAATATCTCCAACAAAACTGGCATATGCCTTACATTGAACATATACTTTATCGAGGCTCTTGTATAGTTAGGTCTTGATTATTCTTGTAAGGAATCAAACATTCCTATACGCAACGGAAATGTAATTTAAAATAAATCTGTACATACATACCGTTCTTCGAGAAACAACACAGCTTCGATTAGTTCAGCCGAGAAGTAAGCGTAAACTTCGTTTGAATGCAAAGCCGATCGCTAACCGCACACGTCAGAGCCTCAAATTATCCTTGCCGAACAACTCTTGGGATCCTCCACAGAATTTTAACTCGAAGTTTAATATGCTAAGTTCCTCGAGATCATCTCATGATCCTAACCTCGAAGGTTTGATCTATTTATAGATCGATTTCTGATTATAAATAATCCTCATAAATAGGATCATTTAATTTCCATAAATAGGAGAATTAATTCATAATTAATTATCATAAATATGATAAATTAATTATGATCTGCAAATGACGATTATAAATGGAAATTAATTCATAATTAATTTCCATAAATATTAGAAATTAATTCATAGCAGTTTTAATATTTATTTATAATATTTATGATAAATTAATTCATAATTAATTATCATAAATATTATAGTACTCAATAATTAATTTTGTTTAACCCGAAATTATTCTTTTGTGTGTGATATTAGATTTCTAATCAATGTAGTAATATAAATTGTAATTCTTAGACTTATATTGGCTTTGGCACACATAAAACCAACGAGCTCCCTTGGACTAAAGTGATTTAGTCGGTGAGGAATTCTAAGATTAGATAAATTAAACAATTTTAATTTATCATTAATTCCAACAATTAATCAATTCATATTTATGGGTCAAGATTGGTCTCCTAGCCCGGACATCATGACCGCAGATGTTGGGAAAGATCAAGATGATCGAGCTTCACTGTTACATGAACTAGATTAAGGTATAATTGTGTCCTTTCACCATCCCATATCTCTTATTGGTACACGAGTAAGGTGTAAGTGTCAACTACGTGTACTAATATTACCATTTTGTTTAAATCAACTCCTTAAATAAATTTAGAACTTTTCTAAATCACATTTGTTTGCAAACATTCTGGAAGGTTGACCTTTCAGCAAGTGGTTACATTTGAGATATGCTCTCTCTATTTGATAGGAGTGATGAATCCTATATTTGATCATAAACTATCAATTCATGTTTTCATTATACCCGACTTTCATTATTCATACATAGGCGTAACAAGTATGAACTAATTGAGTCAAGCATAATTTCCAACACGAAGATACTCTAATGATGTCAAGTCCCGAGGATCCAGTGCTCACTACTATCATACGAGTTATTCCATTGACCTCAAATAGCTAACCTTGCTGAAAATATCTCTGTGGGTCATTCCAGTAAATATGTTCTCAACACATTCACTCATATCATCATATGTGCTAATCCTATCCGCATTAACAATGTCCTTTTAGTGATAATACTACGATTAGAGAATATTTAAGAATAATAAATATATTATTCTAAAGGACTTTATCATCAAATATACTCTTATATAAAATTATAAAGCATCATATTATTATTGCATAAATCAAAACACAATAGGTTAAATAAATATATAAGCTTTCATCCATATGACTACATCCAATTATGTTTTATTCTTAAACCATATGAAAATACATGACTATCATGTTTTTTCTGAGACAAAGGTTTAGTCAATGGATCAGCTATATTCTCCTCTGTATGAACCTTTTCTATCTTTACTTCATCCCTGTTTGGAACTCTTCCAACTAACAGCACCACCATTTAAGGTCCATATGAAAATACATGACTATCATGTTTTTTCTGAGACAAAGGTTTAGTCAATGGATCATTATATTCTCAATGTGTGACAGCACTACATCTTTCCTTAAATCACTGTTGGAACTCTTCAAGCGCTTGACACCATTTAAGGTGAATATGTAACAGAGGCGAGACCACAATCATCTTTATCGGATTGAAAGCTAGCATCGGTAAATCCACGTACTTGTAGCTCAACTCCTCCATAAATCAAAAATAAATCCTTAGTTCTTCTCAAGTACTTAGAATATTTTTATTTGCTTTCGATGTTCTGTAGGGATTAGCGCAGAATTTCTTTATGCTGCTTAGGCGTAGGGAGCATCTGGCCTTGTACACATCATAGCATACATAATTGACCCTACATGTTGAAGCATGAGGGACATTTTGCATTATGTACCATGACATCGTCTTTGGGGCACATGTCATAGAAAGGTAGATCCCATGTGACATGGGAAGATAACCTTTCTTTGATTGATCCTGCTAAACTTCTTAGCATTTTTATCAATATATGTCGGTGTGACGAGACCCCAGCAACTTATTTGATCTATCACGATAGATCTTAACTCTAAAATATAAAGTGCTTCTCTAAATCTTTCATTGCAGGGGAGTTTTTTGTGCCACTCTTTAAGCCGATTGAAGAGAAGGTATGTCATTTCCTATTAATAATATATCATCCACATAAAAAATAAGAGAAAAAACCCGCAAATACCTCCCACTTTAGTCTTTTGTATACACAAGGCTCATCTTCGTTTTTTATGAAACTAAACATTTTTATTATTTCATCAAAACGAATATTCCAACTTCTGGATGCTTACTTTAGCCCAACCTCATTTTCGTACATGGAATCCATTTCGGAGTGAATGGCTTGAAGCCATTTTTCGGAATCACTTTATCTAATAAGACTTCATTATAGGTAGTAGGTTCCTCATTTATTAATGGTAAACACGTCGTCATACCTCCCCGAGGAGGACGACATATCCTCTTAGACCTACGATCACCTTGTGTATCTTGAGTTGTTAACTATTTGCATCATCATGAGGTATGACTCTTTGCCACCTCTTTTCTTTTACGCTTTGTGGTTCCCGAACTTCCCTTCGAGTTCTATTTGACTCCCCACTAGCCATTTCTAGAATAAATTTTCTTTCTAGAAATGTAGCGTGTCTTAAACAAACACTTTTGTTCGATTGGGATTATAAAAATAGTATCCAAAAACTCTCTTTTGGATACCCATAAAAATAACATTTATCGGGTTGAATCGAAGCTTGTTCGACTCTACTTTTTTTTTTACAAAAGCAGGACATCCCCAAACCTTTAAATGTTTAAGATTTGGTTTCCTCTTATACCATATCTCATATGGAGTAGAATCTACAACTTTAGAAGGAGCATGATTTAATAGATATGAGGCAGTATTTAGGGCATATCCTCAAAATGATTTAGGAAGATTTGCATGGCTCATCATAGAACGAACCATATCTAATAGAGTTCGGTTTCTTCTTTCCGGATACTCCATTTAATTGTGGTGTATAGGTGGAGTCCATTGTGAAAGAATTCCATTTTCTTTGAGATAATCTTGAAATTATTCTTGGCTCAAGTATTCACCATGATCACGATCGAAGGACTTTAATACTTTCAAAGTTGGTTTCAACTTCATATTCCTTGAACTTTTCAAAGACCTCGATTTATACTTCAATAAGTATACATGACCATATCTTGAATGGTCATCGTAGCGTGAGGAAGTATGAAACCATTCTTACTTAGTCGACATGGAATTAAACATAAATCCAGGTATGTATGAGACTTAATATCTCGATGAATCTTTCACCCTTTCGGTAAAGAGGCGTTTTGGTCATCTTACACAATAAACAAGATTCGCATGTATCAGAATGATTCATAATCAAATGATCGATAAGCGGATTTTATATAATTGTTTATGCGTTTCTCGTTTATATCAAACTGATCTATGTCTGCAGATAAGAATTTCTAAGATCATCTATTTTTGGTTGTTTTGTGTTTATATTGAAAACAGGATTTTCTAGATCAAGTATATATAAACCATTAGTTAAATGACCAGCACCATAAAAAACATCAGCACGATATAAAGAACAACTTTTATTCTTTGTAATAATTGTAAGAGTCTAAATCCAAACAAGAAATAGATGTATATTTTTCGTTAATGTTATGGATAAATAACAATCTTTTAGATCTAGAATTAATCCAGGTAAAAGAAAGGAATTGTATTCCTACGTAATGCAACGACTCGTGCTCCGTTTTCCACGTAGGTCCACTTCCCCTTTAGCCAATTTTCTACTTTTCTTTGACTATGCATATTTATACAAATACTGATCCGAATCAGATATCTAATACCCCGAGAGTCAGATTTAGAAGTAGAAAGATTTATTTCAATCATGACATACCTAAAGTAGAAGCTTCATTAAGCTATACGCTAACTCTAGATAAACCTTACGAATTCCTCTTCCAATGTCCACGTCCTTTTCCACAATCTTGAGTTAACTCAACAAATTATTCTAATAAAATTTATTTAAACTATAATAATGGAAGACAACAAATGATTTATAATATTATTCATATTATTCAAATAATCACATTAAAAAGAATAATATTATTCAAATAATCACATTAAAGAATAAAAAAAATTTAAATTTTAAATCATATCACATATAAATTCATGCAATATCTAAGTAATGTCTGTGAGATAACACAGGCTCTGATACCCTTTGTAAGGAATCAAACGTTCGTATGCCTTGGCCAGATGTAATTTAAAATTAAATGCGTACATACATCTGGATTCTTCGGCAATAGCAATTTGATTAGGTTCTTCGAGAAACAAGCGTGGCTTCGTTTCTGAATCGCGAAGCCGATCATTTAGCGTAGCGTCCAGGCGCCAAGGTATTCACGACGACTCTTGGGATCCTCACGGGAATTTAACTCGAAGTTTAATATGCTAGTTTCTCGAATCATCTGTGATCCTAGCGCCGAGTTTTACGATCCCCATTTATAGATAGATTTTCTGATTATAAAATAATCCTCATAAATAGGATCACATTTTAATTTCCATAAATAGGAGAATTAATTCATAATTAATTATCGTAAATATGAAATAAATTAATTGATATAGCAAACTGACGAGTTATAAATGGAGAATTAATTCGCAATTAATTTCCATAAATATTAAATTAATTCATAACTGATTTTAATATTTATTTCTAATATTTATGATAAATTAATTCATAATTAGTATCATAAATATTATAATTATCAAATAATTAATTTTGTTTTAACCAAATTATTCTTTTTGTGTGACCTTTGAGTTCTGTCAGCGCGATAAATATAAATTGTAATTAAACTTATATTGTCTTTAATGCACATAAAACCAACAGTGCAGTTCATCGGTGTGTGGCCAGGGGAGCCCACTACATAAACGTGGTCCAAAACCAGGGAATTTTGAAATGTTGAGGCTATTTGATTTCAAGGCCGTCCTTAGAATTCCTTAGTATTCAAACCAAAAGGTAGGATTTGAGTTGGGGATATGGAATTAAGATACGTGATTGATTTCAATTGTTGGTGCCCAAGCTCACTTACTCCATTTTGACCTTTGATCAATTCTTTAAACCAAGAATAACCCATTTAGGACCTTTTTATTTATCACATGTGTAACTGGTAACTTAAGATTTTTTAAACTAATCTTTCAAATGATAAATCCGACAATTTTGTAGGAAAATCGAAGACATAACTGATGGGCCAGGAGGTATATAAGGAGAAAGTACTCCTGTACCATATTAAGTATATATCATTACTGAAAATGGCAATTTGTGTACATCTATTTTATACTTTGTTTCGATTATGAGGGAGAATCTAAATCCCTCCATTTTTACGGATGTTCTTAATTACCATTTGGTGGTAAAAGAGAAAGTGGTGTTTGTGTGAGGCATTACTGGTTGTGTTGTCTCCATATTTTTGTATGAAGACCCAATTTATCATAAATATCCACCGCAGTACTTGTTATCACCAACAAAAAAATTTACAAGCCCCTCTGATATCACATTATGCGCATTGGGGGTGTTCATAAAACGTAAAAAACTGTCCAAATTGATAAAATGAAACCAAACCGAAATCTTGGTTTTTAAAATTAATAGGTTTAGATTGGTTTGAAATTTTACAAAAAGCGGCAACGTCAGTTTGGTTCGTGGTTGGAGAATTGAAAACCAAGCTGACAGAGCCTTTTGAATACTTATATATATTATAAATAGTTTTAACCTAATTTCACATCTTTCTTTCAACCACACACACCTCTTCTTCTCCTCCCCGTCGACACCTCTGCTTCTCCACCCCATCAACCAAGGTTATATTCTTCAGATCTCATATATCTTCATTTTCTTTCCAATTCTTGAATTTTTTGGTGTCCTTTAAACACAGTTCTTTTTGTCTTTTTTTCTATTTTTTCTTTCTTTCTTCTTTTGTTTTTTGATGGGGGTTTGGTTATGGGTCTTGTCTGCATTGTATGCATCTAAAGGGCTTGAATCTTTTGATGATAACCAACCATTTTATTGAAATAGCAGTGAAGGACATAAACAAAAGAGAAAAGCAAAAGCAAGGGGAACAAAAGGAACAAAAGTACAAACCTTTTTTGTTCTCATGTCTGATGCACATCTCTGCTTTGTTCATGACTCTTGAGGTTTTGTTTGCATGTCCATTCTGAGTCGATGACTGATTCTTAATTTGCTCAGAAGAAAATTAAATATATTATAACCAAGAAATTGCGAGAAAATTGAGGAAAAAGTGTTCCTTGTTTTCTTGGTCTTTCTCACTATGTTTCGGATGGAGGTCATAGAGATATAGTGAGTCTCTAGTTCAGTTTTACGAAGATGATGCTTCGGGTTTTTCGAGTTGGCATGGCCCGAAGAATATCAATATGTTCTTGAGGGGTTGTAAGTTCAAAACAACAAAGATATCTAAATGCATTAATAACATACCTTAGCATGGATTTTAAATCCTAGTGGGGGTTGTAAAGAAGGAAGGGTTGTTGTTGGAGGATCAGGGAAAATCCATATCATTATAAATAATAATATTATTATTATTATTATTGTCGGATACTTAAATTCTTCAAGTTATTCAAATAGGTTCACACATAAAAATTTATCTAGATATAGCCATAGACTTTACACGGATGGTAGTTTCATATACAAGTATTTTTACAAAACCCTCATGCTCCTTAACACCTTAATGGCCCATATCTTGGATTGAACACTATGATATTATATGGTATATATCATTTATTTGTTTCACATCTTGCTTGTTTCCTTATTAAAAGCCTGTTTATATTTTTATTTTTATTTTTATTTTTATTTCCTAACATAAATTATATTTTATTAATTTTTATAGATGGATCATGAAGATGTGTCATTAAATGTAGAAGGTTACATTGGGAATTGCATCAAAAAATTCAGGAGAAGAAGGCATAGAGGATGGTGGGATTCTTGATAGTGCTAAGATTGGGAATTTAATTGTTGTTAAGTATGATCTGAAGCAATTTGACATGTCTTGACATCAATGATTATTAAGTGATGAATTACCTTTTAGAGTCATTGAAATGGAGGTTCAGTTATTCGTATTAAGATTCAGACTTGCTAATGTTATTTATCATGTTGAGTTGAAACTTTTGTTTCACTTTGGCGAATGGTATTGAAAAGTCCGACGTTTGTTCTTATAAGCGTGCCGATCATCATTAAATTATATTATATGCGCTCTTGGGATCAGGTGAGGTTGAACGATTATGCTTTATCCAGTTATGTCATAAAAGCACAATTAGAAGGGTGATTGAGGTTGTTTGTTGGATTGGGGCATTGAGCATGTTCTTACAATTACTGTTGATAATGCTAGTTCTAATGATTTAGTTATTACATGTTAGAAAGATCAATTTCCTTGGAAGTGTAGGGTTTTAAATAATGAATTCTTGCATGTTTGTTGTTCTGCACATATTTTGAATCTTGTTGTTCAAGATGGTTTGAAAGAGCATAATGAGTATATTATCAAGATCCGAAATGCAATTCGATATGTTATATCATCTCCAACTAGACTTGATGCTTTTAAAAAGTGCATTAAACATATGAAAATATCATATAAGAGTCTCTTGTGTCTTGATGTGGAGACTAGGTGGAATTCCACCTATTTGATGTTGGATGCAGTAGAAAAATTTAAAGCAGCCTTTGTTAGGTTGCAATATCATAATGCTAAATATAAGAAACATTTTGAAAAAGTGAAAATTAAGGGCCTTCTAGAAAAAGAAGATTGGAATAGAGTAAGGGTGTTTGTTAAATCCTTGAAGATGTTTTATAATGCTACTTTGAAGTTTTCGGGATCTTTGCATGTTACTTCAAAAAAATTTAAGCTGAATTGTCTATGCAAGAATATTGCGAGAGAAAAATGGTAATGGGGGGGATAAAGTGATGGCTTCCTCTGCATGTAGAATGAAGGAAAATTTTGTCAAATATTGGAAAAATTTTAGTAATGTTAATTATTGTGCATATTCTGTTTTGAATCCCCGACATAAGTTGAAGTATGTGAAATTTTGTTTTGAGCAAATATATGAAGCAAGTTAAGCTGTCACAAAAATTGTTTTGATTGATCAACTTTCAATTGATTTTATGAATTGTATAATGATTTTTATTCAAGTAAACTTGGGAATAAAATGAATACTCCCGTTAGATTAGGGAGAATTGATGATAATGATAATGATGATATTGATGATACATTTGAAAAGAAACTGGAAGATGAGTCATCTTTGGAGACTAAATATGAGATTGGAAAGTATTTGTTAGATAATCTTGAAAAGTTGGGATCTTATGATATTTTGGATTGGTGGAAGTTGAATGCTTCTAAATATCCAATTCTCTCCAAGATAGCAAGAGATATATTGGTAATTCCTATTTCAACTGTGACTTCTGAATCCACTTTTAGTACAAGTGGACGTATACTTGATGCATTTAGGAGTTCGTTCTCTGCAAAAGCAGTAAATCTTTGTTTGTTCATGAGTGGTTGAAGAAAGATCGCGTAATCGATTTAAACGAGAAATTTTAGAGGGGGGTTCCAATGTATGAAGAAATTACACAAGGTATCATACATAAATTATTTGGTTTGGTAATTTATATTTTTGTGATATATAAAATAAGAACTTCTCTTCTTTTTTCTATGTTTTGCTAGAAATTTAAGAATAAAGTAAAATTGTCAAGGAAAATCCAATGGAATAAGATATGTGAAACTTGTGTTGCTTAAATGTTTATTGGCTTGTGTATTGTATCAATGACCTAAAGGGGTGGATGCTGATTCAAGTTTTCAACTTTGAATTAATTTTATGTTAAGAACATTTTGCTACTCTAGGTAGTTGTTTCATGTAGCTTCATTAATATTCTAGTGTCATAATTATGATTTTGGTATGTTGCTTGATGATTTCCTGTTATACATTTTATATTCCCTAAATCTTTCCTTATTCCCCAATTTTATATGATAGAACATTTTATCAAAAATTATTTCCTTTAAATATATAAATTGAGTTCAAACCACAGTTCAAACCGTAAACCAAACCAAACCGAAATCGTAATATTAGGTTTGGTTGATTTAAATACTTTAAATGGTTTTGATCGGGTTATAATTTTTTCAAACCGACGAAGAGTTGGATTGAATGTTATACTCTTACCGATTCAAACCCACCCACTAACAGCCCTAATGCGCACTCAGCAAAGGAAGGAAGGGAATAAGAAAAAGAGCAATAACAAAAAGTAGCTTCTTACATTACTCAAGCATTTGGGTCTTAATCAAAGGCCGTAGACGGTCCAACAAAATCCCAGGGTCCCCACCACGAGCCGATGGCGGATGTTGAAATGTGACGTCATGCATGAGAATATGATTTGTAGCATGGTAGGGTGATAGGTTTAGGCACGTGGCACGATCTCCTTCCACACTCTTTATATATATATATATATGTATTATATAATAATTTATACTTGCTCTCACTCCTGCCCATGGTTTTTTACTTGCTTACATGGGCAGTTACGCAGGCCGTAAAACATCTGGAAGGGCCGGGGTAAGGAACCGAAAAACCAAGTTCAATTTTAAGTCTTTCTCTGTCGCCTGAACTGAGGGCATGACCGTTCGTTCGTTCCCGTTGGTTTCATTCAAAGAGTGGCGGCACCTTACGCTCTTTCAATAACCCGTGTTTGAATGGAGCACTATGATCCTCTCTTCTCCAATCAAATTATAGCTTCCATCAACATATTCACACCTTATTGCCTCCATTATAAATGCTACCCCAACCGTGCCTCATTCCTCAACACACTCCTAGTTTCCTCAAGCAACATAACAGTTGAGCCTTTTCTGCATATACTTTTCGTCCAAAGTTTCAAATGGCTGCAAGTTTCCACTCTCTCGGTTTCTTCCTCTTCCTCCATCTACTCCTACTTAGCTCTTCATTTTCATGAGAAGCCCGTCCCTGCACTCCCTCTCAATGCTGCCGAGTTTGGTAATTTTATAAACTCTGGGATTGGGATTGAGAGTTCTCTTGATGGACTGTATATCAGAGCCATTAAGAACGGAGGGCCTAGCCCCGGCGGGAAGGGGCATGAGTTCACCAACGTTCAACCACTAGGCGGGATCAAGAATGCTGGACCGAGCCAGGGCGGGAAGGGTCATGAGTTCCCCAACGCTCAACCAATATTAGGTGGGATCAAGAATGCTGGACCGAGCCAGGGCGGGAAGGGACATGAGTTCGCCAACACTCAACCAATATTAGGTGGGATCAAGAATGCCGGACCGAGCCCCGGAGGAAATGGACATCAGTTCATCAATGTTCTACCACTAGGTGGGATCAAGAATGCCGGACTGAGCGGAGAAGGGACATCAGTTCATCAATATTCCTAGGCGGGATCAGAACGCTGGACCAAGCGAAGGCGGGAAGGGACATGAATTCACCAACAATTTTCAACCATTTGGTGGGATTAAAAATGCTGGACCAAGCCGTGGCGGAAAGGGACATGATTTCATCAACGGGCAACCACTAGGAGAGGATTAAGAACGCTGGACCAGGCCCTGGTGGAAAGAGGCATGAGTTTATCAACATTCAACCACTAGGAGGGATCAGAACGCCAGTGGTGGAAAGAGACATCGGTTCATTGGCATGCTCCCACTGGGATGGATCAAGAATGCTGGCCCAAGCGAGGAGGGAAGGGCACTAGTGTGCCACAAGCATAGAAGTCGTCATTCATTAATTAATTAATTTAATTATTTCCTTCTAACAGATTACCATACTCTTTCATTTCCTTTTTAAATAAGTTTCGGTAACATCATAAAGCTAGGTTATCAGAGAGTGATTAGTTATTGCGCTTGAGAGTTCCTGTAATGTAATGTAAAACATTGAGCATAATTCTATATGATAGTGTATTTCAATTTTGAAAATCTCCATTTATATAAACTAACCTACATATGCTTTAAGGAAAAATGCAGATTCAGGTTCATAACAATGGAGCCATCTTGGCCTTATCCGGCAGCCAACCTTGTTAATATGAGCTTATGTGATACAATCTCACATCAGTTACATACAAAAATGTATTTAAATTTGAAAGGTTCTCTCACCTCAAGTCAGTCTTTTGGATTAAGTTTTTCGATTGGACTAGAGACTCTATCATTATGCCTAACCTTCTCATATGACTTACCATTATCAATAACATGATGAGGTTTTTGAATCAGTTTTCCAAAAAAGAAACAGTATAGGGTAGAAAAAGTACTTTTATTTTTTTTTTGCACAGATTAAAGATATTATGATTTCTATTATTTGGAGAATCAAAATAAAAAGTCGATTCCACTGGTGTATATCTCCTTGTAAGTTTTGTTCATGCTCGTTGTCGTGCGTATTAATTTATTCCTTAGATTTGAGTGGTGAGGTGAGGTGAGGTGAGGTCCACAACAGAGACGAACAAGTGTCTGTGCATGGAAACCATTTCTCTGATCAACTCTGTCAACTTCAGTTCGGCCAACCAAACAGGATCCGTGTCTAATTTTCCACTGAAAACTAGGGAATTTTTGGTGAAGGGCATTCAGTAGAATTCCAACTTTTCAAAGTTGCTGGCGACTTGAATATTAGGGAGAGGCTAATTCAGGGAAAAATAGTTCAAATGTTCGCTTTCTAACTGGTGTCGGTGCTGGAAACCTGCTCGCTTCCTCTGCTTCTTTTGACAAAGTCGAATCTCAATGTTTCAACACAAAGCTGCTCAAAGTTTCGGCTCAGATATATATGCTTTGTATATCAGTAACCAGTATAAGTATATGGTCCATTAAGTACACTAAAAATTGACTATATAGGCCTGTATCATAAAATTAAAATTTGGATAGTGGCAGCCGGATTTGTTTCGTGACCCATATTCAAGCAAGCTGAAGCAAACATGCTAATACTTGAATATGTTTGTGGTCTTTTTTTTTTCTTTTTTCTTTTTTTATCTGGATGAACGCCTTTCAATAAATATTAACCAATAATCATTTAAATTCAATCTGTTGATTTTATCATGAATATTAAGATTAGTGAAAATAATCTTTAGTGAACAGGTTTCTATATACGTCGAAAACCATCCTATATTGATACTTGTAAAAGTTTTTTTAAAAGATAAACAACGTAGAAATTACATATTAAATTCAAAGGGCAGTGATTAGGCACATTTCCTGACTGCTTTGGGGACCATTTTTAGGATTGACTGGTCAACCTAGTGGCTGTGCAGCCTTTGGGGTGATCCCGACCAAGAACAACAAGTAGGTCCATGAGGTTCTCTTTATTGTGTGTGTTGCGTCACACGTGTCAATAAACAGAACAAACGCAATTTCTGTACGAGATAGAAAAGCTAGGGTATTAGCCTAGCCCAGCTGTACCAGTGTACAAATAACTTTTGCCAATGCTTACCGTTTATAGATATCTGCAAAGTTCACATACATTAACATTATTATGGCGCCTTCGCCACCACTTGATATTATGATCAGGGCAATTGACACGTGATTCTTAATTCTTATTAATCAAATAAATCGAATGATGGCCGGCCATGGATGATGTATAATCTTGATGGTGAGTTGGAGGGCTTTTTATACATTTAATGTAAAAAAATAAAAAATTCTTCAAATAATATAGGTTTAGAAATATTCATAAATGTAATATAGTTTTTATCATTTAGAAAGTATTTTTTGGAAATACATTTTTTAAAAATGTATTTTCAAGAGATACTTTCAAAAAATTTGATATTTTACATCAAAAGTATCTTTTGAAGAGATACTTTAAAAATTTTTGAATTTAAGTTGAAAGTATCTCTTGAATAAACGTTTTTTTTTTTTAAATTTAGAAAACAAAAAGTGTCTTTTGAATAAACACTTTTTAAAAACTCGGAAAAAAAGAAAAGTGTCTCTTGAAGAGACATTTTCTAAATTATTAAATATTATATTAAAAGTGTCTTTTTAAAAATACATGTAATTTTGAAAGCAGTATTTAGTGTTTTTTGAAGAAGAAGAGAAATATTTTTACTATTATGTTTTAAAAAATTTGAATTTAAAGCGAAAAGACATTTTATAAATTGTTAAAATGTTATATTAAAATATCTTTTGAAAAGACATTTTTATAATTTTGAGCGTTTTAATTAACATTGAGAAAGTCTCTTTTGAAGAGACCTTTCTATAATTTTAAAAATTTTGAATTTAAGCTAAAAGTGTTTCTTTCAATTTTATTTTTTTATTTTTAGAAAGATAATATGTAAATATGACTTGTTTTAAGAATTGTTAAAATGTTATCTTAAAAGTGTCTTTTAGAATGACACATTTATAATTTTGAAAAATTTAAATTAACTGCGAAATGTCTTTTGAATAGACACTTATTATAATTTTAAAATTTTTGAATTTAATTTGAAAACATCTCTTCAAGAGACACTTTTAGTTTTAATTTTTAAGTGTTTCTTATAAACAGCTTTCTAGAGTGAAAATATTATCTTAAAAGTGTCTTTTGAAAAAATCGCTTTATAATTTTGAAAGTTTTAAATCAACATTGAAAGTGTATTTTGAATAAACATTTTCTATAATTTTTAAAATTTTGAATATAAGTTGAAAGTGTCTTTTGTTTTTCGAAATTTTAGAAAGTATCTCTTTGAATAAACATTTTCTAAATTATTAAAATTTTATACTAAAAGTGTCTTTTGAAAAGACACATTTACAATTTTGAAAGTTTTAAATCAGCTATTTGAAAATGTCTTTTGAAGATAAACTTTATAATTTTGCATTTGTTCAGTTTGCGATTTTCAAAATTTTTAGAAACGTGTTTCTTGAAATGTTTTAAATTATTAAAATGTTATATTAAAAAGTTTTTTGAAAAACGTATTACGTAATTTTGAAAGTTTTGATTAATCTTTGAGAATATCTTTTGAATATCTGATTCTTTAATTTTAAAATTTTGAATTTAGCCCAAATATATTCAAAAATGCGGTTTTAATTTTCAAATTTTAAAATTGTCTTTTTAACTAGTGACTTTTAAATTATCTTTCTTTTTTATTTAACATTATTTTTCGGAAAGTTCTTTGAGTTGGATGACATCAAAATTGATCACGTAGTGATGATGGAAGATACGCGCTCATATTATAAATAAGACTCTACGTGCGGCCTTTGCCGCATGCGGAAGGTTTTTACTTTTTATTTGGTCCCCTCCCCTCCACTTTTGCTAGACCAGAAGAAGAACTTCTCAACTCTCTCTTCTTCAAAGTAAATTTGGCGAGTTCAACTTTAATAATTAATAAAAAGATTTAGAGCTTCAAACTTGGACTAAATTGTTGGTGCTTTATGTGTTAATGCATTCCCTCTTCGGCCCATATGTCTATTATGAAAGAGACTTATATTATTATTAAGAGAGTTGAGGTATATATATACCAATATAAGGATAAGGTAATAGTATAAGTGATAAAATGAAACCTTAAATATACTACAATATGCCCCCTCAAAATGGTGTCTCAAAAATAACACAAATCTTGTTATATAAGAAAAAAGGGAGTAGAGCGGGATAGAGGTTTAGTAAGAGCATTAGTATTTGGTGCGAGTGGGGCATGAAACGATACGAAACTCAGCTTATTCATCGGGTCACAAACAAAATGATAATCGATCATGAAGATGTTTCGTGTGAAAATGAAAAGACATGATTAGCGAGAGAGATAAGAGGAACGCGAGGTTATCACGAGGAACAAGGTGGGCGACAGCGCCGCGGTCTAAAAGTTCGAAACAACAATGATTTCACTATTTGATTCGACGATCGCGATTGCACGATCTCGCACCGATGGAAGAGCGAGCAACAATCGCGTGCTTTGTGGAACAGAGATTAGATTAGCGCAGAAAATAAGAAAAACCTGCGTGAAAGTACAACCATACGAGTTGCCAACCCGTTCGCCGGAGAAACCATGCGCGATGTTAAGAGGAGTGTGCGCGAAGTAGAATACCCGAGTCGTGCCATTAAGATAGCGAAGCAAACATTTGACTTTCTCCCAATGGTGCTTTCGGATGGGCGCTTGCATCTTGGGAAGTTTATTCACGGTAAAGGAAATATCTGATGAGTCATCCAGATGTTGTAGGCCGCTGACCACTGACGAGTACATGGTGGCATTTACCAGAAACCATGCGTAGCGGTCCGGTCTGCGGGTGGCAAGCGGGGTGGAACGAGTTTGGGTCCCGAGCATGTTATGTTTGCTTTCGGAAGTTCGATAACATACTTTGCTAAGATAATAGAAGACTAGTTAAAGTGGTCAAAACCTTAACTCCACATAAAAAAGATAGCACCCTAAGATCCTTTGTGAAGAATTTAGAGTCAAGTTGTCAGATAATATTGTCGACAAGGGAGGGGCCACTGCCTGTAATAATCAAATCATCAACATAAACCAGGAAATAAATGAGCGCATTACCACGAGAGTAAACAAAGAGGGACGAGTCTGCATGGGATGTGACAAAGTCGAGCCCGAGCATGAAGGTGTGGATACCAAGACCGCGGAGCTTGTTTGAGCTTATAAATAGTCTTATGTAAATGACAAACATGATGTAGATAATGGACATTTCGCATGCCCCACGGTTGCACTATATAGACCTCCTCCGTAAGATGCCCATTGAGAAAGGCATTGTTAACATCAAGTTAGCGAATTCCCTACTTGCGATTGAGTGCAATGCTAAGCACAGACGGTGATGGGATATATCACAGGACTGAAAGTCTCATAAAAATCAATGCCCAGCTATTGGTGAGCAACAAGGCTAGCTTTATCACAGGTGCGATAATGTCGTCAGAGATTTTTGTTTGATCACGAAACACCATTTGTTCTTGCGTACATTTGCCCCGATCTCGGGGAGCTGGAGTCAGTCTTGATACGAATGAGAGCATCATATTCTTCTGCATCACACCTAAACCCACTTGGGATCCTAAAGGGCTCAAGCGATAGTGCAAAGGTTCGATGACAAGTGGAATGAGAGATTGGTGGGCCATATTGAGGTTGGGTTTAGAGATGGCATTTTAGAGTGGTTTTCATGGGATGAAGGTTAAGTGGGGGAGAGGGAGAGGGACTAGGTGAGGGTGGGAAGGGGGCCAAACTCAACATGCTAGCAGATGGAAGGCGTTGAGGTCGGGATGCCGTCGGCGGGAGGGCAATTGGGGTGTTAGTAGAGGAGCAATTGGTGACTCGGCGGTATGGGTAGAGGAGAGGCAGCTCGGAGGGAGGACGGGTGAGGGGGTGCTTATGAAGGGAGCAGTTCAAGTGAGCTCGACAATATGAGAAGGGGAGAAGTAGCTCGATAGGAGGACGGGTAGGGTGTTGGTGATGAAGGGAGCAGTTCGAGTGAGCTCGGCAGTATAGGTAGGGGAAAGGTAGCTCGGCGGAAGGACGGGTGAGGTGTTGGTGATGAAGGGAGCAGTTTAGGTGAGCTCGACAATAGGTAGGGGAGGGAGGGGTAGGCGGATAGTCGCACAAGGGGAACGATGAAGCGAGGAGTTTGGAGGTTGTGTTTATTACGGTGTGGTGGAGAGTAGAGAGGCGTGAGCGAATACATTTTCCACAAACTTAACATGATGGGACACAAAGATTTTTTGAGGGTAACGTCAAAACAGAAGAGCACTGAATGAGGAGTGGCAAGGAAAAACACAATGATTGGATTTGGGATCAAGTTTTTGGGAAGAATATGGATGCAAACAACCGAAGACACGTGGTTTGGACGAGTCAAGAGCTTTGTTGAATAACTTTTCAAATGAGGACCCAAGGGATATACTAACTTTAGGCATTCTATTCATTAAATAGACAACCGTAGAAAATGCATACGAGGCGAGAAGGTAGAAGGGATGGATGCATGATGCATTAGAGTGGTTATTTTCGATAGTAATGGCGATGTTGGCATTCCAGAATACCCACATTATGTTCAGAGTGTGGGGGAGGTGTAATGAGATAGGTTATACCATGGATCGCGAGAAAGGATCAAGGGTTAAAATTCTCCCTATTATCTATGTAAAGTGTTTTTAATAGCGTAAAATAGTTTTCAACAAAGTTGCACAGGCGACAAGTTAGAATAAACATCAATTCGATGAAAGCGGGTAAAAGCCATATATACTTGGTGTGAGTGAATTCGACACAAAAAATAACATAGTAGTTAAAACCATCAGAAGATGAGATAGGTGAGGTCCAAACATAAAAAAAAAAAAAAATGGCATCAAGAGGAAAGGAAGAGGTAATGCTTGATTTTGCAATAGGTAACTTGTGGCTTTTATTAATATTTCAGAAGGAACAAGAAAATGAGCATAAATGGTCCTCGGGAAAGGAAATATCTAGAAATCTAAAAATTTCGAATAATATGTAAACAGGATGACTTGACTATGCCACATGGAAATGGCAACGAGGCGAATTTAAGAGAATAGCTAGATTGGAAGGCAGAGGGACTAACCGGCCGATAATTATAGCATCTGAAAATACCTAACGGTTTATAATATGTTAGGGTATAAAATAGAATTAAATTGTATTTTGTCGGCTTTTAAATTGCTAAAAATGATTAAAAAAATGATAAAACCCGAAAATTATACAAGGGACAAGGTTAATTTGGTAAAAATGTCAAAATAAGGACCTAAGAGTCATAAATGAAGAAGTGTATAAGCCAAAATGAAATTTGATGAAATGAAGTATAAATGAAAGAGAAATGAAGCCCTAAAATGCAAAAAATGGGGAAAAAAAAAGAATTAATGTGTAAGTCAAACATGGCCTTATGAAGGTTTAGAGTGTTAAGACCAAATTGGTCTTTAGAATGAGAGAGTCTCTCATTTAAGCATTTACGTTTTGGAAAAGCTAGGGAAAATCCGGTTGAGAGAAGAGAGAGATGAGTGGGTGATTTTGCTCCATGAAACCAGGAGTTTAAGTGATCAAGAAGAAGAAAGAAGAGAAAAAAGAGATATAAGGTAGAGACTAACCCTGCTTTCCTTAATGTTGTGTTTGGGTTTAGAAAGAACCCTAAGTTGGTATAAAATGATGTTGATTGGTTTGTTTCGGTTGGGGGTTACTTCATTTTTATGATTGTTTGGATGGGTGTTGAGGAATTTTTGTATAAAAGAAATGTTGGGTTTTTAGGGGAGATGCTGTCAAAATTTTCCAAAACCCATGTTTTTGTTTTAGCCATAACATGGTCATCACTCATCCAAATTGATTGATTCAAATTTCCGAGTAAACTAGACTTCTAGAAAAACAAATCTTCCTGAAATAAGTGTATCCAAATTTGGACTTTATTAGACCCAAAAATTCGTCAAAGTGAGGTTCTGTTTTTTGGTCAATTCTAGTTTAGTTCTGATATAGTTTGGGTGTTTCGGAACAGTTTTGGTATTTAGGCTATAAGTTGAGTTTCACTCATCCAAATTGAGTGATTTAAATTTATAAGTAAACTAGACTTCTAGGAGAACAAATCGTCTTGAAGTAAGTGTATCCAAATTTGGACCTCGTTAGACCTAGAAATTCATCAAAATGAGGCTCTGTTTTCGAGTCAATTCTAGTTCGAGTTTGATACGAGTTTTGTGTTTGGAAACGATTTGGTGTTCGAGCAGTTTGATATTTAGGCCATAAGTTGAGTCTCACTCATCCAAATCGAGTGATTCCAATTTTTTGGTAAACTAGATTTCTAAGAGAACAAATTTACCTGAAATAAGTGTATTCAAATTTATACCTCATTAGACCCGAAATTGATACAAATGGAACCACTATTTTGGGAAAATTCTGGTTATGTGTTGAAAATAGAATAGTCCCGGATGTTTAGGACATATCTGGAGCTTCGGTGCTCCGAATTGGATGATTCCAATTTCTGAATAAAATAGATTTATAGAGGAACAATGGACTTGAAGAAAGTTGGGTAAAATATGGCTAATTTGTTCCCATAAAAGTTTTACAAGGGAAGGTGTGTTGGATAAAAAATAACCCTAACTAGAAACCTAAATAAGCTAGCTGATATTGTTCTCTAATTGTGATGGATTAGGGGTTGGCGACGAGAAAAACCCGGGTGAAGTCGAGATTCAGGATGTGTCCAGTCACGGCCGACCTTTTTGGTTCGTTCTCTATTCTTCTATTCTTATTTCAAGTATCAAAATTGTTTGTGCAATTATTGAAATGATTTTCAATAAAACTACATATTGATTTATTTTAAGTGATTTGAGAAAATTGATTATGAAATGATTGCCATGAAAAAAATTGCATGAGTATTGAAATGTGCTATTTTAGTATAAATGTATATACCCTATTGTAAATTTCTATAACTGATTTTTAATGCCTTTAATAGAATGTTATCCATTATACTCGAGTTAAGGATAGATTGGTAGACCAATAAGGGTCAAACTAGCAATATTGTGAACGAACGTAATGTAGTGTCACTTCGGTCCGTAGCCCAGCGGGACCATACTATGTTATAAAACCTTTTTATACCGGCTGCTGGCCAGCGAGAGGCCAAGTGAAGGTGATTCAGTTATCTATGCTGCGAAAACATTAGCTAAATTCGTTTAGGGTAAAATGATAAAATTATTTGTGAAAAACATGATTTGAGTTTTGAATGAGTTATTACATATAAAAGTGCATATTTAGAATGATCAATGGTGTAAATGAATGTATATGAAGTGAATATATATATATATATATATATATATATATATATATATATATATATATATATATATATATATATATATGTTTGTGTGTGTGTGTGTGTATATGTGTAACATCATGTGTATATATGTGCATTGATCATTGATAAGGTTCAAAAGCATTGCTTTAGAAAATTCGCATGATTTGTGTTAAAATGAAATGAAGAGAGAACTGTATAGATGTAACACCCCGAAATATACCCTAGTTGTTTTCAACATGTTTAAGGGTATTTTAATTATAAATTAAAATTTTATTAAATTTAATTAATGGAAAGTTAGAAACCAGGAAATTTTATACAACTAAGGACAAAATCAGTAAATTGTCCAAAGGGTATTAAAGACATGAGTTAATATAATTAGAGGCCAAAGTATAAATATTAAGAGTTGTAATGTAATTAAAGAGTTGAGGCTTAAAGCTAAATAATTAAAAACCTTTATTATAAAGAAGTTGGGAGACCAAAAAGCATTTTGGTCTCCCGAGACAAAGCACGGGAAGGAGGAGGAAAAGGAAGGAGAAGAAGAAAGAAGAAGAAGAAGAAGGAGGGAGCAAATCCAATTATGGATGTGACTTTGGTATGAAACTATGAATGTTTGGATGGAATTCTCATGTTCTGAAGAGAGGTCAAATGCAATTGGTTGGTTAGGAGCTTGCCCCGAACCTAGAGTTGTTAGGATTACATCTTAACTAAAGGTTTCTTGAAAGTAGGGATTTGCTAAAATTCCTAAATAGCACAAGATTGGTATGAAATCACTCATTTTGAGGGAGGGAGATTCATGTGGTGTGTTTAGGGTTTACAACAAACTCTACATAGCCTTTATAATTAGTTTATGTATGGGTTATAACCCATAATATAGTTGTTTTTAGGGTATTCATGATAGGTTTTTGATCTATGGATGAAATAGCGAGCGATGGGAGAAAATACGAATTCTGGGCAATTGGGGTGAGATTGCACCGGTACTAATTTGAGCTTGTGCCGGTACGCTTTCAGTTCTGGTCGTTTTGGCCAACTTGTACCGTTACAAGTTAGTGTACCGGTACAACTGTTCGGTTTTCTGTTTCTACCGGTTTTCGTATTTTGGCCATAAGCTTGCTCATTTCTTATCCGATTTGATGATTAGTGGCCACGTAAAATAGACTTCAAGGAGAACAAAACTTAAAGAATAGGTATCCCTTAAATTCTGATCCTAAGTGGCCCTAAAAATTCACTCAAAGTGGGGTGTGTGCAAGCCAAATTCTGGTTCCAGCTTTGAACATAGAGTAGTCAGGTTGTTTGGACGTAACTTGAGTTCCGGTGCTTTCTGAATTGGGTGATTCTAGTTGGAGACTAGAACCCTTAGCACCTTAGCTTTAAAAAGTTCAAAGAGATAGTGCCAAATATGAGTTAAGACCCCGGAAAAGTGAGTATTCCAATCACAACCCTCGGGTAAATCGGGTAAAATAACTAGTTGGCATGAAAATGCCATAACTTCAGTTTGTATGATCGGATTGGAGTGATTCCAACTCTTGGGTAAAGTAGATTCATAGAAGAATAAGAATCCATGAATAAGGTGTGATTACATACGCATCATACCTTACCAGTATATGAAGGACGATATGTCATGAACACGTAAAGACAAATGCCTATTATAAGATATTAAGTTCTCGAACTCATATAATTATAAAAATACACGAGACCCGATTATTAATTGACACAGCACTCCTGTCCTGATTAGTACTTCGGTACTCCTGTTAGTGCTCCAGCACTCGATTGAAGCGCCGGTACTCTTGTTAGTGTTCGCGCTTTGATTAATGCTTTGGTACTCACCCGTTACGGTAAGTGCTACGGCACTCTGTCTGTTAAGTGCTAAGCACTCTGTCTGCTAAGTGCTACGGCACTCCTGTCTGATTAGTGCACTACGGCACTCTGATGATGTCAGCAATCTGCTTTGTACTACGGCACTTCTATGCTGTATAGTATCTTGGACCACTTAAGTATCAGTGTCTTACACTTTTATTAGCAGCAGTCTAGTATACTTAATTATATGATAATATTTGAATAATGAATAAGAGGGACATGAGAAGGTGTATCGTTCGTCTGTAATACCTACAGATTATTTCTACAAAAATGAGTAGCTCTTATTAACTCCTACGGGAGACTAAATAATAAGTCTGTGTCACAGTATAAATTCAGTAAATATCTTGGATACCAGTACAATGAACTTATGTAGTACTAAGTAACACTTTTATATAAGAATAAGCATAAGTAATTGTATAAACCCACGAGATGAAGATGCATGTAATTTCTGATGTCACATTATTGTTACTATTACTTATTATAATTGTGTACATGCATATTATATATGTTTCTTATCCGCGTAAAAAACAGCACGGGTTTTTAATCAGCAGTGTAGGTCACGAGGAAGGCGTCCAAGGCTTCCGCATTCTTCGGGACCCGACACACGAGTAGGGAGTTCATCTTGTAGGTCCACTTTTCCCAGTGTTAATTGTAAATCATAGTTTTTGAATATGTAATGGGACTCGATCTTGTATATGTGTGACCTTTATAAACACCGCTCGATTGGTAGTGTTATTTGGACTTTTGTATATGATGTTGATATATTATAAGACTTGGATATACCAATGTCTAATTAAGCGAGTAAAATTCGTGTATACCACTCGTCGGAAGCCGGTTCGGATCAGCCAATCGGTCGGTAGGAAAGCGAGTGTGACAATAGAACCATTAAGCATGAAAATGCTTAGCATGTTGTGTTTTATCATCGCGTGGATATTGAGTGAACAAGTTCAAAAGCAAAGACCGTGAAAACGCAAAGTCATCGTCAAAAGCCGCACAAAGTAAAAGTAAAGCTCTGACCATGCATACATGAAGCCCCATGATCGCTTTTTGATACTTTTTGTATTAAAACTATGTTGTGAAAATTAGACATTAATTTTGTAAATGTTTTTATTTTTTAAAATTGCTTATAATGTAAATGTAAGGTGGAAATGGAACAAATTGGCATATAATCTCTGTATTGGTGAAAATGTGTCTTGAGAACAAAAGATGGGTCCCCTTTTAGTTCGCATTGATATATACGTATATATTTTCCTTAAGGATGATTATCCTTTACAAATGAAAGTATTTGAAATGTGTTTTATTGAAAATGGTGTATTTGAATTCGTAAAAGAGGACGATGTCGGTTCGGTTCGTCTCAGATTTGGGTGGTCTGGGGCATAAGCTTCTCCACGATAATAGACACCTTTTCTCTGTTTGTCTACTTGAACGGAGTGACCTCGGTGTGATGATCACACACCTAAAGAAGAGTAAAAAAACAAGATATTAATAGGGTTATCGGCCTGAGAGGCGAGGAATCGAAATGAGGTTTTTAGACATTGTAGGCACATGTAACATTGATAAATAGTAAAGGGTAGGAGAGGGTAAGAATTAAATGAGCTAATGTAGACTATAGATAAACATGTACCATCGCCCGTAGAGCATGTCGGAGGCGGATAATACGGCTCATGAGAGGCGAAGGTAGCAAGATCCGGAGTGGGTCACATGGTGGTAGCCAAATCAACGACCTAATCTGAAGATTTATCGGGGTTGGAGTAATGGAATTTATGAATTAATGGGCATAGTGGTGAAGGTCGGCGTAGAGCTCAGGTAGGAAGTAGTGCAGAAGAGTTGCAAGCGCCGAGATGGATGAATGCTTAGCCTTGTCGAGCGAGTGCCCCGAATGCCCTGGGTTGACAGCGCGGGTGGTGACTATGCGGTGTTTGGTCGGTGGGCTGGATGCTGGGAGACAATGGGGAGGGGCTAGTCGGTATTGCGGGGGTGTCGTGATAAGGGCATATTTGTTGAGATCAACCATGGTGTTGTCCACCATGGTTGTTCGGCCAACGATGTGATGAAGTAACCAAGACATTAGTAAAAGTGGAGCTAGGTAGTGCCGAAGGAACCAAAATTTTCATTTGGGCCTCGTAACTAAGTAGTTGCTCAAACAATTCCTCAAAAGTAACTTAGAGTTGCCCAAGCTTGTAGGGCATGAGATATGTTTGAGTAGCCCGGGCTAAGGCCGTTCAAGACACGAATGGAGAGATCATGAAAATCGAGACATTGATAAGGGCAAGAGAGTTAATATTGTGTTTGACATCTTGCATATGTCGAAAATAATCTGATTACCTTGTTGAGGATTGGCAAGATTTTGGTGATGGGTCATGATCTGTCTGCGCGAAGGAGAGGCATACGTCTTTTTTAGAGTAGTCAATGCAGTACGAGAAGTGGTGGTTGACAGACCCCCTTCCTAGTGACAGGAAATCTGTCGGCAACTCCACAGTAACCTCCCGGTGACTTACTCGTGACAAGTTGCATGAAGCTAAGCGAGTTAGCTGCTGACTGTCTTGGAAAACGTGGGTTATAAAAATTTTCACTTTTACATCAAAATCCTGCTAGATTTAACGAAAATCCGTGACATAACGGCGCACGGTGGTGTAAATACAAAAATCACTGTATATAAAAAATACACTCGATATTTTCAAAATCCAACTACAATCATAAAGAACCTCGGTCCTCATCAAAATATAAGATAGAATCAATCCAACATAATTTCATCGCAACTTTGTTTCTCAAAACCATGCATGCATATTTTACAAAAGATATTTACATATACAAAATGTCACATTTTAACTTTTACTACTTTTACTTTACACCTTATCTTATATATAATCACAACACAGCGTCTAGGACTGAGGATCCTGGAAAGGTCTTTCGGCTTCAACACCTGCACCTGAAAAATTATTTAAAAACAGAAAACTGTGAGCCAAACGGGCTCAGTGAGTACTATAAGTTCTAAATGTTGTTGTCTGCTGTATGTACCTCCCAATATGAAAATCTGTACAGAAATGGTTGTAA